>VZRO01000619.1:35466-177966 GCA_013397915.1 Daphoenositta chrysoptera | reverse complement strand
TATTTTAAAAGATCCTTTATCTTATGACTCCATTAAAGTTTGAAGCCAAACAGATGTACGGTACCTAGGGCAAACACATTTCAAGATATTTTACTTTCCACTTTCCATTATCCTACTGATCTATAATAAGTCAAATAATATCACAGTCTAACCTTTTGAATTTTCATTTGTACTCTGTGCTTCATTGGTAAATTTGTTTGTCTTCTGAGTTTTTTAACATTGTTGGCTTTTACACAAAATTTGCTCCACTGTGTAGAAGTTGTTTTGACATATTTAATTCCACAAGAGAATTCTAACCACTGGTTCTTTCATCAGCATTTATAATACTGCTATAATACTGTTCTCAATTACTTTTACTTTCATGGTAACACTATTAATACAATTTTCTTTTAAGCATCATGATAAACTGATTATCTCTATCACTATACATACATAAGCTGAGTATATTCAAACCCCCCTGCATGTTCTTAAATTGGCTCTGGTTTAATCTTCAAATTGGGTGGTACCATATTGTGTGGGTACTAATTTTCATGTCTTTTAAATACATATTTTCAATCTGAAAACTTAATACTTTTTTAATAACGTAACTCTCCTATGGATTTACATTTCTTATGTATCTCAGAGATGCTAAACTCTCATCACATCTTTTTTCACTTGTGTCTGGCATCCATGACTTCAAGCAGCCAGTTATTCACTAAGTCCAATTACATTTGTCTATAGCCCCTTCTCAGACAGTGAGCACAACTCTGGTAGCAGCAATCATTTAGTAATTCATCTTTTGCAGGTTATTGTGTTAGTGCTGTGAGTTGTCACGATTACTGTTAGGTTCATTTGAGGATTTAATGAATGAATTTTTGGGGCACTGAGGAATGCACCAAGCCTATGAACCATTACTTTTTATCAACTATTTATTACTTTACAGCAATAAAGCCTATACAAGTTTATTACTTAAATATTTCCCAGGCCAACTAATAAACTTCAATTGACATCTTCAAATGCCACATCAGCTGATTACTGGATATGTTTTGAACAATATGCATTGTAGATGTACAATAAGATTTTGAATGTCATTGACTTACTCCTATGTTTCCACAGACAAGCAGAAAGCAAATATTGGAAATTTCTGGAAATAAAATGTTAATGACATCAAATACAACTGTGTTTTTGAAAGATAAAGCAAGATGAATCTGCAACCAAACCTGGCTCTGGAAATGGGTTGCGACAGCAGCAGCATGGTGCCTTCTTTGGGGTTTTTCTTTCCTTTCTTTCCAATAAAATTTCCCCACTTGTAAGAGCTGTGTGCAAGTACTCTTAGGACTCACAGCCTTTTACTACGTCATTCCAGTAGATGTTGCAGAAAGACGTACAGACTAGACTAGATGGCCTACTTTCCAAAATTATGAAATCCTGAACTAAAATAAGCTGAAGACAGACTGTTTGAATAAAATACCATGAGGTTCTACAAGAGACTGAAAGTCACAGTTAATTGATAGTTGGAGGCTCTCAAATAACACCCTGATGACTATAAGACAACTGACTTGAGGAGACCAGGAAAAGCAGAGCAAACTCCTCATTTGGAAAGAAAGTTTATCCTTCTATTTTCAGTATCTGTGATTACAATGTCAGTGAATTTATAGCAGCCCATCCGAGATGAGTAATTCTGAACAATATCACTTTGCATTTATTTTGCCTATCAGTTTGAGGGAAAGCTGCTACAGGGTTGCAGCCAACACAGATACCTATTTCTTTCCTTCAAGAGGTAAGGAGGAAAAACATGAAAGAACATGAAGAACAACAGTGACGAGAGAAAGAGGAACATGTTGGCATCCTCACAGACTTCCTGGTAAGATGGACTCAGCAGCAGCCAACAGCAACATCATCCCACAGGACTGCAGCAGTGGCCCGTCCCTCTGTGCTCACCATCAGGTAGGTGCTCAAATGTTGCACAGAATTAGATCATATGAACAACTGACCAAACAGATACCTACTGTCAATTTACACAGCTGGAACATAAATGCCAACATCTGCTCTTACTTTGGCAGCCAGAAAAATGTCCCAGCTAAAACTGTGCTCACCACTCTGTCCAGACCCCCCTACCAACTCTCCCTATCCTCTTCACAACAGCTGATGCCTACACTTCTGTAATTTGTTTTAAAATAGCAGAGCAGTCGTGGATTGCAGAGAGCACTTTACAGAAACTGCTGAATTAAAAATAAACCTAAACAACCCTTTCCACTTCATGTATTGTCAGGCAGGTAAAACCCCAAAGTAGCACAGGAGCACTGGGATGCCCCAACTGTTAGGACTGCTGTCTTCCATGGACAGTATTTATGTCCACAGAGGGGTTAGAACTGTTTTTCAGGCACAGACACTAATTTCTGACCAGTAATGTTAGTCATAAACTGAAATATATGTAGCAATCATCCTCTGGTAACAGATACATTAGATTTCTGTTATTCCCAGCCTTAGCTAATGAGGAAAACCACTTAATTCCAAGTGAGAAGATCAGAGCAACATTTGTTATTCACTATTTACATAGAAAGAAATTACAGAATTCCCAGCAAGAAATACAAAAATCTCCAGCTGAAACTAGTATGAAAATGGATTCAGTTATCTTTCCCAAGAACATGAGGATGCTTAAACCATCCAAGGACCTTGGAAATTTATCATCTGACTTCAATCTCAACCTTTCAGCGCACACTCAAAAGAAAATCAAGACAGGCAACAAGAAACAATCGCTTTCATCACCTGAATCCCATTCTTTTTGATCCATATGCTCTGTGGTTTTCATTGCCTGAAAACACCCATTATGAAAGAGCTACAAGGAGACAGAGACAACTGCAATGTTACTGTTTTTCTAAATGTTAGTCTTACAATAAGAAGAAAGAAAAATGGTGTCAGAGACCAGAAAAAAGATCACCTGTTTCTTTGCATGTCAAAGGCCCAGACAAAGAACTGCATAATGTTCTTAAATTCAAGAAAGTAAGCCATTAAAAGTAAAATACATAAAAAACCCAGTAAGAAATAAAGTTGGATAGTGAAATCCAAATATAGGAGGTGACAGAAGTAATGGCATTGCTCTACATAGCTTATATAGGACAAATATTTAAATAGATCTCAAATGCAGAAAGCATTGTCTACATTAAGGTCATTTTAACATATTAGATTACTTTGGTGTATTTCTTACTTGTTTTTTACTTTACAATCTAAGTTATATGAAGATATTTTGAAAATAAAAAATGAGTGACAAACACTTCAGAAAAGTTGATGTTTTCAGATGTTTGCTCCCTTTTTTTCAACATGGTCAATTAAAAATGAATGCACCAAAAATTCACCCTTCAATTTCAAGTCTTTTGAAAACTGGCACATGAAGAGAATAAATGCTGTTGCCATTACATCAATGCCTCTGCGCAAAATTTTCCCACCACTATCTTGAAAGCTCTAAATGACTGTCTTTGGGAAAAGAGAAGAGAGGTATTTTTAAATGCAGTAAATGCATGGGAGTTTTAAACACTCATTTAAAGCATGTACATGATAAATACTGTGGATTCAAATGAGCATGCAGAGCTTCCCACTCTATGTACACATGACAAACTGAATCTGCTTGTTGCACTCCTTTGACTTAAGGAGCCTCCAAAGAATTGGGTAAGATATGAGAGGAGGCCATTCCCCTACCCTTTGGCATTCTGTATCTACACAAGGGCAGAGCAGCCAAGGTCTGTTATATATTACTCTGAAAATATCCCACAAACAGTACATAAAAGCCCCATATTTTGGTCAAATCTATTCTAGATACATACATGCAAGTACAGAATTAGACCAGTGGAAATTAACTAAAGAGTTACAGATGGCCCTGTATATAAAGCAGTACAATATAAGAGAGACCATCTGGAAGTATGTTTTGTCCTTAACTGATTTTTTCTTAAAAAAAAAATCAAAAAAACAACCTCCTTTCTACTTTTCCTTTTCTAGCTGCAAGTTTTCACTGTGCAATTGTGCCTGTTTTAGTTTCAAAAAATATGAGGACTTAATCTATACACCTGCCAAGCTGGGAATCTGAAGTAGAGGTGCAGGCTAAATATTGAGGAAGCCATTGTTTTAAGCATCAAAATTACATGGTGGTGCTTGAAATGTGTTCAGGGAGTACAGTTACACAGTGAATCCTTACTGAGTTTTCATTATAGAAAAAATATACATATTTAACAAAGAACTTGTTCAGGAAACAAGCAGATATTCTTTGAGTGAGATGCATGCAATTATTGTTGCTGTCTTCAATTGGAACAACATTTTAATATAAGCATCAACTCAGCTTGTAAAAAAACCATGTTGGCATCCACCCCGTCTTGCTACAACTGCACGGCATTTGTGCTGCCAGAGTCAGGAGAGGAATCGTGGGATCAAACACAAAGAGTGAAACACTTTTGTACTGCCACACTCAGAGCAAAATGTCACCTGCTGAGGTGCAGTGGGATAAAAATTAGGTACTGGGTAGTGAGGAGGTACTGAGCCTCCTGAGACTGTCAGCCTTGCTTCAAGTACGACATTGGCTGAGTTCTACCATTTTTCACATGGATTAAGGGTTTTCAGGTGTATGATATTTTCAACTAACAGTAAAAAATATTTAATTAGCTTTCATTTTCAGAGGAATGCCTTGCAATGAAACATTAGAGTATATTTTTCCTATCCTGAAGTATGGGAATAAGTCCCTTTAGCATAAATGTCCCATTAGCAACATTGTATGTGGTATGGTTTAGATTATATTCCCAGGCTAATATGTTACGGCCCTGGACAAATAAAACCAAAATAAATTATATCCATCTTTCCATAAATTCCATTATAGCTTAATTGTAAGATTTTTTTTCCTTCTTTCTTTTTATTTTTTTCTTTAATTTAACATTTTTTTTAATATCCAAATTGCTTGCATGTGCTCTTTCCCTTCTTGCTTCTCCTCTGCTTTCCCTCTCTGAGTCAACAGAGGCTGGCAATTTGTCATTATGATAGATGAAAATGGGGAGCAACTCAATGAGATATATTTTTTTTGAGTCAGTTAATGTATTAGCCCACAATTAACAGTATTAATATTACATATGTAACACCAAAATTATATACTGCATTTTCCTTACGTGCTTCTGCATTACACTTGCGTTCACATTTTTCCATCACACATAATATGAAGCAAAGCTGTAGTGTGTTCTTCTGCATTAACAAATCAGGGGGTTTTCCTCACGTGGGACAAACACAGTAGCATTAACAGCATCACTTGTTTGTGAGACACACGCACTGCTACTATATCAGGTCAAGTGCTCTGTAACCTGCTTATCAGCAGTTAACACTAGATACAGTTTAAGAGAACAATTCAAAAATGGTTTTGATTGATTGCAACCAACTGGCAGTGTAATTGCACTCAAGCCATTAGGAATCCAATTGAACCCTGATCGAGTACTTCATTACTCCTGCTCTTTTCACAAGGGCACACCATCCCAAGTAATATTTTATATATTATAAAAGGTTAGGTTTGAAAAATTAGCATTACAAATGTCACATTTACTTCCAGCTGGAAATGTGCAACAATGTGTGACAATACTGAATAAAATGTTGAAACATGTTTTCCTTTTGTTTTACTTTACTCATTTTTGTAATACAACACTGGTTACTGGAAAATGCCTTACAGCTTTATTCAAAACACATGTTCAAAGATCTGAATGAAAAAAAGCTTTGACTCTCTCTGGAACATCTAACCAATATATCATTTGTGTGCTTCAAATTTTTTTTTTACTGTCAAGAATACTTTTATGTCTTTAAGATTTATTTAAACTAGTTTATTATATAATGAAGCTTGTCAGATCATAAGAACAAAGTCAAACAATATGTTCTATATCAAAGTATAACATTTAACATATAGATTTAAGTATACGTATCAAGTACAATGCAATCAAGCAGGGTTTAATCTGAAAATGCAAATGGTTCAGATTATTAAAGACACATCTGTCCTTTGAAGCATAATTTAGGCTGTTTATCAAAAAGCTGTGTGTAATTACATTATTCCCTCCCACCAAACATATTTTAGCCATGGATTTCTTGGTTTTAAAACCTTTAGGTTTAAACCCAGGGCCAAAATTTCATAGCCTAAACCACTAACTAAAATATAAACACAAACATAAATTTCAGAATGTATATAATCACTCCTAGTCTACAAACTATTATGGTAGGACAGTCATTTTGATTACATTAATCTCATGGTGATAACAGAGTTGAATAAACTAGCAAGTATTAAATTGGAGTTTTTGCATTTCTTTTTACACTATTTGTAAATATACATTGCTTTGCCATGTCCTGCTACTGTGCCGGAGCCTGTATGAGATAAATAAAAAAGATGGGACTCTGCTTTCTTTTGCTTTGAACAACAGTGTCAATTTTAAACATACACTTCTTATTGTTTAAGTGGTGAACACTCCTAAAATGTATAACATATTAAATAACAATATATATGTAAAAATTACCTCCATTATTTTTAAACACTACTGTAAAGATCTGAGACATTTGCAAATTCAATATTTCTGATATTGATAAAGTTAAATGTAAATTCTTGCAAAGATCAACAAGTGATTGTCTCAGCTGTAAACAGCATATACCTGCAGATTTAAACTCTAAATTATAAACAGAACCTGCCATGCAAGCAGTCCATTAATCCTATTTTAAATGCATGGAAAATACTTAACAATGGGGATCTATACTGCTGTATTACCATGCACAGATCTAGCAACTGTGCATACAGAGTAGCAATAACTCTGATTACACCCAACACTACAAGAAAACATTTGTGCTTTAAGACACATTAAAAATGCCTTCTTCTGCACAAAAGAAGGATCTTTTACGAGTTCCTGGAAATCTGAGTGTTATATTTAGTTCTTGGGAGTCTAGTAAAATGCAACATGCGACACAATCAACGCTCATTAAAGCAGTTTCAAAAGCTAAAATATTGCAATGGCTACATAGTTGAAAAACATCAACGTCTTTAATATGCTTCATTTTGAAAGTCACAGGCCACACATCAAAATGTTTGTTTACTCTTTATTTAAGGAACAGTCACTCAGGTGCTCACCTGTCAGTACTTTTGAAAAGAGAGATTCTTCTCTGCTCTTTGATTTTTTGGATCTAGTCTCACAATGAAAATTTATTTATTTACATCATATATCCATAGGGCACACAAATGTGCAAAAAACTGTAAGATGTTAATTTATTTATGATTTATCCTCTTTCCCCAGCCCCATACAGAAAATTGCTGTTCCCTGTAATAAAATGCTGAGATGGGTGTTTGGTGTTCAGAGGCCAGGATTCCTATTCAGGACAAAGCTCCTCATCTTTCTACAAATATTTCTTTATTTTAGAGGGAAAGACCAGTTTGGAAGAGGACGAAAAGAAGTGCTAGAAAAGCATTACCTCATCATATCCTAACTTGGTTGGCTGTTTTCAAATGTATATGTAGTCCCACTAAGCAAACAGAGTATCTTTTGGAACAGACAGTCAATTCTTTTTCACAGTGAAGACATTGTTTGATGGAATTTACACACCATGGGTGGCTTGTTAGATAAATAATAGAAAAACAACTACAGTATTACTGTATCTATTTAAAATGCTATTTTGGGATGCTGCAAGCAATAACCAAGATTTAGCTGTTTTTACAATATTGTATTAAAAATACAACTACCCCAAACTATCCCATCCAAAATAAGACATGTTCCAAATGAGAAGAAAAATGAAAAAGCACAAGAAGCAGTACAGCTACAGCTACCCACATCCTTAAGGCCTTTGCAGGTGTTACTGAAAACTAAGCAAGGTTCACAGCAGGTTCAGAGGGTTAACAAATCAGGCTCTGGTGAGCCAAAAAAATAATAGAGACAACATTTTTTTTAACTATTTGTATTGGTTGCATGATAAGAAACTGTTCCACATGAAGATAATAAATGTTACCCCAGTGGCAGATACAGAGACAACTGTATTTTTTGGGACAAAGGGAGTGTGAGTCTGGTGGAGGAGGACAGAAAGACTAATGTAATAATCCTACCCCAGGATTTCCTTGATTTTTTAGGCTTAGATCTCAATCTGAATGTCTTTTAAAACTGATTCATGCATAAGATTCTTGCTTTTTAATTCTAATCAAGTTTAAGTATATTCATGCTGAAATCAGAAGCACTTGTATTCTCCACAACATTTCTCCAAACATAAAGCATTTGGTCCAGATCCAAAGTAGGCTTTAGGTATCTAAAACAGGATTTAGTTTGTCCTGAGGTGCCTGAATCCAAAACTGTGAGCTGCATTAGCCACGCTTAGCAGCCATTAACCCTGAAAACAGCTCTGGCTTTCACCTGAAAGCTTCTCAGCCACATGATGTTCTCCCCCTAGTCAGTAGAGCTCCCTGTGCCTCAAGAACTCCCTGTCTGTCTCCTACATAAGCTCAGCAGGAACCTGGAAAATAGGCAAAACACACTGAAACGTCTTTTAAGAAAATAATCGGAACAGTGAGTGCAGAAAAACTTCAGAGCAACTGGGGACACATTCACTTGGAAACATACATGGAAGTAATTTCCTCTAGCCTAGCTGGTACAACACCTGTACAAAAAAATGAGGTGGATTCTAGATCTTTATCCAGAGTCAAGCTTTGTTGAAGCAAAGGCCATTTTTCAGTAATGAATTCAAAAATCAAGGGACAGAAGAAGAAAGGAAGAGCCTAACTCTGGAGCTCAGCATCTGGTTCAAGAGTGCTACTTTTTTGGGTTTGCTCCAGGAGCTACTTCTGTCTAACAACTGCTGTAACCAGCCATGTTAAGCAGAAACTGTCATCCTCATTTCCCAAATGTATAGTTGGGCTCTTCTTTTTGTGCCACAGACATTAAAGAAACTGTTTAAAACATTGGTCCCTAGGCTATGCTTCCTGGATGTCACTAATAACCTCCTTCCCGTTCAATCACCTCTCTTTGAGCAGTCTTCTGCTGTCTCCTTTTGAGCCAGAAAATCTCTTTTAATTACTCATAGTAATTCCCAGAGAAAATCTACAACTTGCTTCAATAGTTCAAATGGTATCTTACACTTCAAATCAAATGTAAGATCAATATTTGAAGACATAATGGATTTTATTGTGCCTGCATGTAAATTACCATGCACAGTTAGCAGTTCAGTGAGTGCTCTCCTCTGTTGACAAGGACCTCATCTTCACCTCAAGAACAGAGAAAGGTTACTCAAGCTCTGAAACTGAACATTGCCAGCACCCAGAAAACCAATGCAAAATATCTCTTGGATATCAACAGACTTACTTCCCAGATCCCACATATTTTTCTCAGTCTTTTAAAGTCAGTAACTTCAACAAGTGAAGTTTACTAAGATGACACTCACATAAATAGCATACCACAAATGAGAATAAACAATTAATGATGTAATTTGTCTAGCCTTTCATCAATTATGGTCAGGCATAAATTGACGGCAGAAAGGAGAAGCTGGTTTTATGGCAAGCAGATTTCTGGAACTCTCCACTGGGATAGCAGCAGGGGGGAAAGAAAAAAAGTTCTATGTATTTTAAAATAGAACATGATCTAATTCTTAAAAGGACAATGTGACATCCTATGACTGAAGCAAGTGATACACGAGGTCTCTTCTTCAGTGTTGCTCCTGATCTAGGTTCAGACAAACAAGCTGTACAGAAAAATTTCTCTCTTCTCTTCTCCAAAGAACACCTAACTTGATTATAATTTTGCAGTGCATCTTAGACCTTCTGGAAAGCTGTCAGCAGCTTCATTACTCAGAAAGGTTCAGATAAATAGAAGCTGAATTACAGATGCCGTTATACTATAACTGTGCACGGCTTCCTGGTAAAAGACACGGCTTTGCTACACTGAAGAAGCCTATATGAGAAAACCATAGTCCTGTTAACATAAAAAATGAGCCGAAAAGCCAGTCTGGACAAAAATCTAATTGCCAAGATGCGGCTGTCTGCAGCGGCCCAAGTTTCTCTCTCGTAGTTGCGTAACAGGCTTTTTGGGTTGCAGTATTCTTGGCAGTCTAAGCAGGAACAGAGACTGTTCAAGTTACACAACTGCAATGTCATTAGTGGCTTCTTAGGAGTGTGCCCAGAGCTGCCCAAGTAAGTTAGCATTACACTAAAACATAAGCTGCTAGTTGCAATCTCCCTGTTGTGCACACAAGTCAGACTCTATCGCTGGTTCTCATGCACCACATCCCGGTGAGCGGCAGGAGCACTGCCCAGACTGCCCTGTGCTCTGTGCCTGCCCACTCACTGGCTTCTTCCCAGAGCTGAAAGCCTCAAAGCTCATTCATTTTTATTTTTCATTTTTAGTAAGGTCAAGGGCTTTATTCAAATGTCATTTACGCCAGTTATTCCTTCTTTTCACTGAGCAACTTACTTTCTGATCTGTGCTGAGTATTTCCATCCATTACTGACTTTTAGGTGAAATCTCTGCCTTTGTTCCTGTGCTTACTTTCCCATCGGCTGCATATTCTTTTGCTCTAGTGATCAGCTTTACTGATCATACCCATTTAACTAAGAAATTTCACCTGGTCACTCACCTTATAGCATGCTAAATCCATTTACTCAAACACCCATTCCGACATTATCAGGAGCACTATCAAGTATCAATTTCCCGTGCAAGGAGACACTATTCTTTAAAGCACTCAATAGTAGTAACAGTAGTATGTAAAATCATGAACTGCTATTTGCAGTCCTGTTTCAGTATTATTTTACTTTTTGGTTTTTTTTTTTTAATACAGCATCATGGGTTGTTTGTTTTTTTTTAATACAGCATCAATCTTTTCTTGCACTGCAATAGGATGTGTAGGAGGTATAACAGTACCTCATGGTCAATTCAAGCTTGTATTTTTAAAATACTCAACTGCTATGTGAACTACAATATTAACTGCAGTCCCCAGTTAAAACTCTAGTGGTTTTGGTACTGCCCGAAACACATCACAGAACTGAACTATAAGTCTTCCTTTGTTCTTACTTTTCCCTTGTTTTCTTTTTTAATTGTAGTAGATCATCCTTAAGGAGGAACTACATAATACATGGGATCAAAATATCAAATTATATTTAATAATGCAATATTAAAAGTAATCTTGACTTTTTTCAAAAAAACTCATGTCACGCTTTTGTCTCAGCATGTACCCTTTAAAGTATCTAAGGGTCTTAATAGCCTCGGGACAGGATTTTTTCTATTGACTTTAATCATGGTTATACAGTATTAAAGAAAAATAGAAGGTGTCTAAGCTATGAAGAACACAGAGATGACAAGTGAAGTTAAACATGTAGCACTGGTACGAGCATCTGTGAGATGTCTAACATTCCTACTGCCAGAACATGAGCTCCTTTTCTGACTTGTCTCCTTGCTGCATAAAGCTGCAATGTCTGAATTCATCTCAAGTTTTGGACTTAAAACTACCCTTTCCCATTTTTCTGAAAATTAGTAACTTAGAAATATTCTAAACCCATCAAGGAACGTTTTGATCAAGTGGATGAGATTTTCCAAAAGAGAACTTTGAAGTGTCCAGTCTCATTGAATCATTTTTTGGCAGCAGGGGTTGCCCTATTTGGAAAGCCAGTCCGTTTTACAGCGTCTTGAAGAACCACCCCAAGTGGAATGTACTTGCAATGCCAAGGCTTAATATTTTATTTTTAAGTTTTTAAATTTTCTTTTCCCTCCTGATTATTTGGTCAGAACCCCCACAGCAAATCAAATGCTTTCACAAAGCAAATTCTCCTGTTATGTCACTAAAAAGCTCCATTCTAGAAAGAGAAGGCACAAGGCATTTCACTTTGACATTTGTGGTTCCTGAAATCACTGACATAAGGGAAAATATTTTCACTTAAAGTTGTCAAAATGATAACTGACCTTTCACTTATGCTGACCAAATGTATTATATGCCACTCAGTCACTGGGATCTATCATTCTTAATTAGCATCTACACAATAAAATAGCTCAGCTCAGAAGTGTATTAATTACTGTTTTATGACTCTGCTTTCTATTCTCCTGGCTGTACAGTACCAACCATAAAACGCTGGGGCCTTTTCCAGCGCAAAGGGGCAGTATGTGTTATGTGTGATTCATGAAAGTTTCATTAATATTTAAGTTCATGTGGTTTTGAGGAGCAGAGGGGAATGAGCTGTTTCTTCTTACTTCACGCTCAGAGGATTTAGCTCAATTTTCAGGTTAGTACAAATCTCACAGTGTGATAGGACAGAAAATCTGCTTTGTATATATCCTTTCTTTCATATTGCAGTCCATGAATCGAAATAAACCACAAAAAATGTATCAATTCAGGCAACTCTCTTCAAAATTTTGTGTACTGATACAGAAATACAATGGAGGAGAAATCAAAGAAAACATCATTCCTTTGAACCACCAACCTTGGACTGAGGAGAAGAATCATCTACCATATTCTTTGTATTTAAATTTACGTGGGTTTTTCCCCTTTTTTAAATGATGTTGCAGTTCAAAGGACAGAATGATAATAAACCGTCATTTGCTAAAATACTTATGATGTGTCATTTGAGACCATGTGCATCACACCCAAAGTTTAGAAATATAATCTATCTGAATGAACTGGCTGCAAGCTGAAACTAGAAAGAAGGATTCATTAGTCTTTTATTTCAGAGACCTGTCTGGGGCAAAGTGCATGACTATAGCTCAAAGGAAAAACAAAAGCAGCAGAAAGATGAAATACTTAAAGATTAAAAAAAACCCTAAAACTTGCTTAGCACCAAGAAGATCTACATACAAACTTGTAACCAGAAAATGTAATATTTTCCTGCACAAGTTACTCGGCCTTGAACACATGTTCAACACCAGGCTGGATAAGGCTTTGAGCAACCTGGTCTGGTGGGGGTGTCCCTGCCCATGGCAGGGAGGTTGGGACTAGATGACCTTTAAGGTCCATTCCAATCCCTCAACATTCTACGCTTCTATGATTCTAATACATGCATAAAGATTTTTAACCTAAAGAAACCAGAGTATTGGGACTGTCCATTTCAGTCCTGCCCTGCAGCTCTGGCTGCCAGAGCAGATCCCGCCGCACACGTGGCCCCGTTTCCAGGCAGGAAAACCCGTCGGCACCAATAGGCAGATTGTGCTGTGAGCAAGTGCAGGGTGTGCAGGAGAGATTCACATCCCCAAGATCAGAGGAGACCTCAGCTTTAAGTTTTCAGTGAAGAGAGAAGGGATCAAGTACCTTTACCAGCTCTCTGCTTCACATGCTCCTTTCTTCCTAAGAACTCATCTTTATTGCAGAAGATATCACAGGATCACAGAATTTTTTAGGTTGGAAAAGACCTATAAGATCCTCAAGTCCAACCGTTAACCTAGCAGAGAGTATCAACAGTCTAATCAATAGATTTGAATTGGCAAATATTTGGCCTTATGATTATGCAGCAGCTGTACCTGAAGGGAGAATAAAGATTCAGAATACAAAACAGTTAGATGGTCACCTTGATAACGATGTTAAGTCAGTTGAAATAAAGTGGATACTTTTTATGTCAGTCCTGGATTATTTTTAGCATTACCTCAGTAAAGCACTGACGACAGCACTAACCTGTTAATATGCAATAAGGTAAGATTCATCTGTCTTGGAGCCAAGAAAATTTAGTCTAGTAATATGGAACAGTAGGTTATGCAAGGAACTGGGGGGCTGCCACCTCCTGAGATGAGAAATCACAGGAAAAAAATCAAAAGTCAGTTGCACCTTTCCTGCAGTTTGGAGGGAGAAGAGAAACTGAGAGAAATACTGATTCTGATTTTAGTGTGACTAAGATTTCATTGCTCATTTTCGGAAATGTCAAAGATCCATCAAATTTATGGCTGGAAAGGACTAAATTTCAAGTCATTGCTGCTGGATGGAACCCAGTAATTTGTATTTGGTTAAAACTTGTGCTGGGCTAAAGCAGTCCTGTAAAAAGACACCCCATTCTGATCTGGATAAACGAAGAGACCCCACTGGCAGTTTCTCAAAGTTGATCTTTTCTAACCTGAATTTATAAGACTTCAGCTTCTAGTCAGGAGTTTTCTCTATGCTTGAAAAAAGATTTTTATTAGGACTTTGCATTTTGTATTTAAGAACATCCTATACATGGAAATGAAATTATCTCTGAAGTTTTCTTTTTGCCTATGAGCTAGAAGGGCTTAACTGTAAATATCCCCCAAGCATTTGGGGACATGTGGAGTGATGTGATTCATCTTCCCAAGTCACTGTTATATTGACAGAGCCCTTCTTCTCTGGGGCTGGCTGAACACCTGGCTGCCCATGGGAAGGGGTGCATGAATTCCTTGATTTGCCTTGCTTGTGCATGCAGCTTCTGCTTTACCCCTTAAACTGTCTTTATCTCAACTCACAAGTTCTCTCACCTTTACCCTTCTGATTCTCTCCTCCATCCTGACACAGGAGATGTGGGGAGTGAGCAAGTGGCTGCGTGAGGCCAAGTTGCTGGCTGGGGTTAAGTCATGACAGTCCTTTTGGATGTTTAATTAGTATTTGTGTATTTATCCTCTAAACATTTCTAATCAGCTGTGATTTCCCACTAATGACAACTTTTTTGAGATTTGTCAGTTAAGTAGTTCTTAACTCTGTACATTGCTGGTATTTTACGAATCTAAATTTTAATGCAAGTATATGGCAAATCAGTTACCTCTAACAAGCCTAAAAATACTTCCTATAAACATCAAATACACAAGCTGAAAAAGTTTTCTTCTTTGATTTCTACACCTCTCTAAAAAACTAACTCGGGTATGACCTAGCCTTCTCCTTAATGAGACATACAATACTCACAATGTTCCCTTTGGAACACAGTTCTCCTTAAATGATGTACAGTCAACTGGAAAACCATTCTGGTTCTTGAAATATGTGTAATCATTATTACATCAGTACACAGGATATAATAAAAGAAGTTATTATAAATATATCTATTTTGCAATTAGTTTACTTCTGGTGAGACACAGAGATGAAATTTGGAATTAAAATGACAACTAAGAGGAAAAACATTTTCCATCATATCTCAGAAGAACTTCTGTAATTTTTCTTCGTTCTGCTACTTAAGGAAATTAATTTTTCTTTAATACTTGTCGACACTCAGGGCTTCACTCTTCTGAAGTTTTGAAACTTGACTCCTGTTTTGATTTTAATTTTTTTTTCCTTTGCTTACACAAATTTTTCCTCAAAAGAATTCTTCCATCAAGTCCAAATGGTAACACATACTGCACTTTTAAAAAGTTACATACATGGGCAAATAACATGAGAAAGACACAGTCTTAACAGGAAACAAATCTGAAATGTACTTTTTGTTAAAGGGTTGGAGGAATAATCAAATTACCAAAGATCTCTTTTGTACTGAATGATTGACAAAGTATAATCTTGCTAAAGACAGATTGTCTACTCAGCCATACATGTGCATACATGTTATGTTGTGCTAAACATTAAGAGCTACTTTCCATTTACATGAAGCACAAAACCCCGAGGACAAAGCAGTAAATCCTTAATAGACAAGTAATAGCCCATTGGGTTATTTTAAAAAATTGAACAGGTATTCTTCTTCATTTATTGTTCTAAACTTTCAACTAAGGTTACGAATACCTGATCACAACAAAGCCACAGGAGTAAATCTGAAATCAAGAACCAATTCAAAATAGATGAACCAGTATAATAGCCCATCTCCTCTCAAATCAGAAGAAATCAATTGATATGTAAAGAAGGTTCATAGTTCCATGTACAGGTGAAATATGGCTTAGATCAAAAAAGATAGTTCATATAGGTTAAGCTCAAAATAATAGCTGGATGTTTTCATTAAACATTTGACCTCACTGATTAACATTTCTAAAGTATCTGATGGCAATATTCTGCTTAAAATAGAATAACTCATTGTTATTGTTATTACTACTATTATAATTTTCCTTTTTAGATCCCTCAGTGATATCCTTCAGACAATTATTCATTTGTTCTGTGCATAGGTTGCTGCTGCTATGATCTGTAGAAATATGCTGGTAAAATAACAGACAGTAACTTCAACCTTTACCCAAGATACTACAGTCAAGGGTTTACTTGAATGTGGGGCCTGATCCTGTAAACATGTTTAGTACACCAAAGAGAAGAATTTGCTGCTTCAACCACTCCCTCTGATTTCAACATCATCATTTAAGGACTTTGCTTGGTCAACTCAACCCTTTGGGCACTGTTCTTTATTTTCCACTGCACAAAATAAGTGACTAGTTATTTCAAATCCCTTACAGAGGAGGGAAGCAACATCAAGGTGAAAGAGAAATTGGCATGAGACTGTTTTGCAGATTTTTATGCGTATTATTTTGGGCAAGGCAGCAGTTACACCTTCCAAAGAGAAATCAGGTATGCCAATAGGTAACTCAGGATCTGTCAAGGGGAAACTGAAAGGATGAGGTCTGCCACTTTCCATCTCTTGTTAAATGTCAGGTTCTGCAGCCTTATTAGTAGGACAGCTGTGACTGTTTTAAGACAACCCAAGGAACTTTCTTCCTTGTAAATGAATCAGTTCAGAAGGACATTGGGTATATCACAAGACTGGTCTTTCAAGATCCATGAGACTGTGAGAATGTACTGATATGTTTGCATTCTCCTTTTCCATGCACTCCTCTTGAGTGCTGTTAACACAAACACAACAAAACTAGCAGCAGTTACAGTATCAGCTCTTCTATGGCAATATTCCAGCAGAAGCACATGAAGTTAAATTTAACTTAGTCTTAAATCTCTCCTACCTCTGGCTTGTGCAAGAAGTGGTAAAATCAAAACTGTCTCCACCAAAAAAAAGAACACATCAAAATAATAAATTAAAGTAGCAAGGAAGTATTTAAGATGGCTGTCTATCTTACATAATGCATCATAAACTCCCTCACTACTGAACACTTAGATGTGCTTTTTTGCAGATGGCAGAGATTTCCCTCCACAACAAATGAGCTTAGTGTGAAGGTAGAATACATCTCCTTTTTCCTTAGCATGTGCCTCCTCAGTCCAAGGAGGAAGGAGGAAATTTTATGTGGGAAAATGTAAATGACTTACAAAGAGTACTGATGTGTTGGAAGAAGCAGTTGCCCTACAGGACCTGGCTAGCTCTGACCAGGGAGGTTTTGGAAAGAAGTTGAGTTGCCACACTTTATTTGCATCACCCCAGGCGCAGCCTGAAGATGCTCCCTTCATTGGTTAGTGTCCTAGAAAAGGATGAAGCTTCTCCATACCTATCTGCCTTGCCAATCTCCTCTGAGGAAAAATTTCTCTCTAACACCAGATCTAGAGATTAGTTCAATTCTGTGCATGTGAGTGAATATTATTACTGTGTTTTCTAACAGCAATTCCTAGGACACCCTCTGTAGACTCCCCCAAAAACGAGTGAGCCCCTGAAAGATTCCATTGTTCTGTAATTCCCACTTAAAGACATAATCCGTATTTTACGCCGTAAGTGATTGACACAGAGAGGACTCTTACGCCACAACCTGAAGATTAGAGCTTAAACGCTCCTAGTAATAAAAATGGAGACCAAGGATGTATTAGCAGAATTATTTCTAAATAAATTCTTTCCAAAGCCTTCTGTCAGCCATTTCAAACACTATTTTGGGGTCACCCATGACTCACATTTCTTTTGCTGTGTCACATGCATAGTTCTTCTTTCTGCATTTTTTCAGCTTTATGTTGCAAGGGCTAATAATCTGGTGAAGACAAGAAACAGTGCAGCAAATGGCACATTACACCTTTTCCAACTGGATTACTTTTAAGTCCTATTGCATGTTTAGGAATTTTTTGCCTGATGTTTTAAGCAAATGACTGCCATGGTAAAATAAAATTAATTTTAAAAAAGTTTATTTTAGAACAAATTCTGATTTGTGACTACAAGATAATTTACAGTGCACACTACGGGAAGCATACCAGGCAGCAGAGACTTGAGATCACACCCAGTAGCTCGTTCTGACGGCTGCAAACTGACTTCTGAGCATCCTTGTGTATGGAGATCTTATCTGGGAGATGGCAGAGAAAGGACCTAAGCACATAAACTATTGATGGCATCCTTTTGCTGATCCTGTCTCATCCCCTCTTACAGTTATTTATACAAGCAGCTCCCCCAGTTGGTAGCTGAAAAGAAAACTATTTGGACACAGCTTATTTCCTCTTTTGATCACCTACATTTTTGTTCATTTGAAAGTCTCTACAGTTGAAATCTTTTTAAGAACAATGACTACTATAAAGAAATTGATTGCTTCAAAACTCTGACCTAGCCCAAATAACAAAACTGCAGTCACCACAGCAGTTGAATTTCCATCTCATCCCATGCTAGCAGTCTAAATAGAAGGCTGAAGTAAACATAGAATTTGCACGGTTAGTCTTAGAAAAGAGGTGGACTGGGTTGCTGTCTGGGACTTCAAGAGGTACCAGAAGACTACAATAATTTTCAAAAACTGTTTTACAAGGAATGACTACCCTCTGTGCATGGAAGAAGCAAGTCATCAGAGCACATCAGAGAAGCTTCACAGGGCAGACCTACATCGTTCTGTACAGTGGGAGAGGAGCCTTGCATCAGGGAGTTACAGAGTAACTTGCTGGCTCCTTCAGGGGGCCTGAAAACCACATTGCTTTCTCATAACTTCATGGCAGGATTCACACAATGTTTTGTGTCACTCGCTTTACAGAATCTGGAAACTGTTTTACTTACTTTGACTTATGTTTCTAATGACTTTGCTAATGACTGGACCTCCCCCCAAGACACAATGTTCAAGACTTGCTTCAGACCCTTAACACAAACCCCATTGCCTAAGAGGGTATTAGCAGCACTTACACGATGGGATTAATTTCAAAATTGTATTATTTCTTAAAATGAGACATTTTCTGGATATGAGAGGTCGGAGAAATGTAACAAGACAGAAAGCAGTTTATTTCAAGACACAGATGTTTAGCTTTGGCCTTGCTTATATATCATGGAGAACATGACAGGCTTGCTATGTGCAGAGCTAAGATCAGACATGTTCTACAAGCCTTTGTAGTACAGAACTTAGATTTTGTCAGATGAAAGAGGTCTTGCTGCTTTCAGAAACACAGTAAATCCTGTAAAAATGAGTTCCATGCAGTGAATTATTCCTCACAAGGTAAATTTCCATGATTTCTTTCCAAGATAACTCATAAACATTCAAGCCCTTCTAGTCTGTGGAGCTGCCAACTGTGGTGATCTTCCTGTTAAACATCAAATTTTCTCACCTTTCTACCGTGATAACTAGAAATTTCACATAGAACTGCCTAGAATTAAAAAAAAAAAAAAAAAAAAAGTCATGAGAGTTGTGTGAAAGGTAGCTTACAACACATCATGCTGTTTTCTTTTGATTTATTTTCTGACGGACTCTAATAAAAATGTACGCACCTTTTTACGAAAAAGAAACATGATCTGTGACCCACCTTACAAATTCTATATTCCCATTTACATGAAAAAAAGCTGTTCCATAAGAAGGAGATCTAGTATAGAATTTTTTGTGACTTAAACCTAAGAGGTTTTCACTCCATAGTCCACAAATAATCATGTAACGAAGGAATGATTTCATTTCTGAGTGAACATTAAAGGAGAAATTCTCCATGTAAGTCAAGTAAAAAAGAAACAAAATATAAACAGTGGATTGTTCCATAAATATTATGAAAGGTTTTGGATTTATCTGAAAAGTATATACCAATTACCACAAGCTGATGCATCATCTCTCTCACCCACTTTCTTTTTCTGTGTATAATAAATTTCATAACTTTAAAAAGGAAAAAAAGTGGGTTTTATCACACAGTGCTTTCAGAATTCCAAAGCAATGACATGAAAGTGCTACTTTTATTTTTTAATAAAGTAAAATTAACTTAAATCTGAATATCCTCAGGGCAGTAAGAATATTATTTTTCATCACCACAAACCAATCAAACTGTTTTTCAGTTTTTAAGAACTACCTTCAGATTTTAATATGAAAATCCAATAACTCCTCCTATTTTTAAATCCATTACTTACACTGTTTAGTCACATCATGCTGCCAGCACAGAGCATCACTGTTAGATATTGAAACCGAAATAATTTTCATTTACTGTCACATCCACTAACCATTCATTATCCACGGGGCAGAATTCGAAGATGAGTGCAGGAATTTAAGAAAATGATGTGACTAACAAAAAAAGAAGCATTGTTTTTAAGAGAGCTTGCTATACCTCTAATATATATAGATATACATATCTGAGGGGTCCTGGAAGAAAACTTTTTTTCATTTTAGTCTAGTTAAATGACAGCTTTAACACACACACTTATTGATACTCTGAAGCTTTCAGAAAAGAACTGGAATTTTTTTTAAGTGGACTGTGGCTTCTAAGGTGACGACCCGAAACAAATAAACCCGTGACCCTCGGTACTGCAGGTGACTTTCCATCATCATGATCTCCAAAGCTGATGACTCTTCTCACCTAGTTCCTAACATGGAGAGAGGACAGAGAGAAGAGGAAGACTGACAGTCTGTCCCACAACAAGAGAGCTGTTATGCACAGGAATTGTTACTGCCTTTCATATTCAAGGTACGCTAGCACACTTTCCAAGTAATGAATTGCTTCTTGTCTCAGGCAAAGTGAAGAACTGGTATGAATCTCTAGTGAGCATGTAGGACATTGAAGCCTGTTTAAGGATTTGGCTTTGCAATTTACAGAACACTTCTAGTGATTTCAAGGGAATACTAAGATGTGTAGATAGCTGTAAAGACCATATAAAGACAAGACACATAGAAGAGGTGAGGAGTTCCCCACAGCACTATGATTTCTTTACTAGAACAGCACTGTACCATTTGTATCCCACCCATCCCACACAGCACAGCCAGTGTCCAACCCAGCAAGATGGCGAGCTCTTAACTTTCTGTTACTTTTTGTGATAATGCCTGGCTGTTTCATTACAGTCATGCTCATTCATATTAAAAATGCAGTCTTCTCATATGCTATTCCAGCCTGTGAAGCAGTCTGAGACGTGTTTCCAAATGTTCCACTGCTTGTATTCATAGCCTTTAGGTGTGTCCATGTCTGTGGCTGTGCAAAATGGTTCACCTGACTTCTCATGAACATAGGCTGATTTCAGTGTCTGCCTCCTCCTGGTCCCAAGAAGACACTCCCTACATGACAGAACTGTTCAGTGCCAGGCAGCCTGTACCAGCACACAGGTACAGTATAACTTTCACTAGCTGCAAGAAAAGAGCATGGCCAGCTTCTGAGGAGCTGCTCACACCATGCTTCACTGCATTACATTGGGCAGTGAACAATTCATTACAATTTTTTTAATTTCATTTGATGAAGACAGAGACACAAAAGTGGGATAGTTGTAAATAAAACATCCTCTATTTGAAGAGGTTATGTGGAGATGCCACATCTCTGGCTCCAGTACAGCCAGTTGTAACATTGCTAGCACTTACAGGGGATACAGGATGAGAAGACAGTGCACAGTCAAAGTGCACTTGTCTTTCTCAAGTCAATGAATAGCAGCCAATCTTTTATGACCAGGTATTTAGACAGTTGGGACTGCATCACAGCCAAGGTGGTGAAAGTTAGATTACCTGAATTCACGTTCCAACAAGTTTGTAATTATTACTATTAATCTGACACTGTTACTATGCATGTTAGAGTTGTTTTGGTTGTTTTTAATATGACATTATTTATATGTCTAGCTGTACTTACATTTAAGCAGCTCTTCTTAAAACTTTTTCCCATTTAATATTTCAGTCCAGAATAAACCACCAGCCTTATCCATCACTTACAGGTACTCCCATCTGTACTTGCAGTCAGATAACAAGGCTACACTACAAAAAGAACAAAATCACTTCCCCTGCCCATTAAGGAAACTAGAATTAATTCCACTGACCTGCACTCAGGCATCTGTAATTAAAAGATCATAAGCATATAAGTGGCTTTGACTTCTTATTCTAATATCCTCCTCAATTATTTATGATACTCACCTTCTCACATCTGTACACATTTTTCTACTAGATGAATATAAAATGTAAATGTTGCACTTTTGAGTATTTCCAACTGCAGTGCCAATGTTATTAACTCCTTATTCAACTTAGGCAAATATACATACAAGTCAGCCTTGAGATATTGACTATGCTGAATATATCTACAAAGCCATCTGAGCTTTTGAAATGCTCTTTACCTGTCTGATACCTGAATAACCACAAGAAAGCTTCTGCATTAGCTTTTTCAACAGCTCGATTCTCCTATTAATGAGTCACTGTACTAAATCATAGCCTGGGAGGTTTTCCCTCCATGTGCAAGTGCAAATGAAGTTTACAGGGCCTTAAGTACTTATCAGGTGTGCATACCCCACTCCCTCTAGTTTGGAAAGCTCTAGAAAGAACTCAGCAGTCTGTCCTAAAGGGCAATTGGGGGCAAGCCTCCAATTGTATTTCCCTGCTTATATAATTTACAAAAGATAAACAGCAGCTAAAACTTTCCTAGGTATATCTATTACATTATTTGTTGTAGTAAGAAATGGTAGCTACAAAGCATTTGCACTAAGTGCTATGCAATATAATATTTCTATGTACTTCTTCATTTTCCTTACATAAGTATTTCTTCAATTTCATCCTCTACAACAACACATACTTGCCATGTAACAGAATGGCTCAGTTCGATCCCTAAAGAAAATAAAAATAATTAAACTGGTAATCACATTCACAGCTCTGAAATTTTAATCCAGGACTGCAGTATGTCTACTCTATCACAAAAGATACCTGAAAGCTCTTACTAAGTAAAGCCAATACTCTCAAGTGTACAGACTAATAGAGCAAAACCAGCTCACCACAGTTTTTATTATAAACAAAAATCTTCTGAAGATGCTAAATCAAAATCTATGTGCAAACAAAAGTATTCCATGAAAAAGATTATAGAGAAGGAGCCCCATTTCATTACAGAACACTGGAAGTTCTTCATCCCTTTTCTTTTTAGCATGGATAATTTTATTTAAAAGAGCACATGTGTTCGTATCTGCACAGAAGCTGAAAATCAAACCATTAAGGGTTCTGGATAATAAATTACAGGAGACTTTTTTCCTAAATGAAGGGAGAAGTTATATAACTTCATTTCTTCTGGATAGAGAAGATGAAGGAAGGGTTTGCACATAATCTAAGAAACAGGAAAAATCCTAGAAAATAGAGCTTTCTCCAGTTTCCGAAGACTTGAAGCTTTAGCAAGAGCAAGGGACAACATAAAATGCTATTTTGTTGAATAAAAATAAAAATCTTTCATTCAGTTTGTAACTCAGAATCAAATCAAAATTAGTAAACTTTGCTGAATTCAAAGGCACCTCCAACCCTTCAAATACAAGAATCATATGATGAATACATTAACCTATCCAAAGTGTGTACACAGAAAGGCTCAAGAGTTCCTGACCAGTCCCTGGGCAAAAGCATCATTTTTGGAACATCCCCTTCTGTTGAATTCCTGCCTCCCTGGTGTAGCTGTGTTTCTTAGCTAGGTTACTTCCCCCTAACGGGAGAGCGATTTTAAAGAAACTTTCAGCACTCTCTGCTTCAAGATAGTTTAATAAGTTTTATCAGAGAAGTAAGGTCACAAGCGTGACCCAGACACAGCACACACCACAGAAGTGCAGAAGAATGTCCGCAGAACGCCTGAGAATGCCTGAAAATGTCCGCTTATCAAGATAACACGGTCTTGTTAAAGGTCAATCATCCAATTAAGGCTTAAAACGAAAGATATTTTCACTTTTCTACCAATGGTAGACAAATGCTTTAGTCACGTATACAGGAACTGCGGAATTTTTCATCCAATAATTTTCAGGAGCCTACTACTGCAAAATATGGCATACTAGAAGAAGAAGAAGAAAGCCTAGAAACAATAACAATCCTCCGTTTTGGAGTTTTTGCTTTTTATCTATTTACTACATTAATAAACCCAAAACCTTTAGATTTTTCACCCTGTGATAACCTTACATAATACCCTATTATTTAGTTCTCACTGAAGTAGATTCTAGTTCTTCCCAAAGAGTTGGCAATTTTCTCCATGGATCAAGATCAAATACAGTGTTGTCCAGGGGGGTAGAACCCTTCAAAACAGGCAGGGAAATATTCTCCGCCTTCAGGGCTCCTACACCTTCCACTCCTGGCACTGTAGTTCCAGAATGAGACAGAAGGAGAGCTGGCTCTCCTGCAACATGGACTGTCACTTCCACCATCACAAGTAGTCTGTGTTAAATACACCATTAAGATGACAGGACAGGTAGGGAGATATGTTATTTTTTCAGTCAGACCAGCTATTGGGAGAAAGTCTACACTTTAGATTGCATTGTAAAGCATTCTTTTTTACATGAATGCATAAATTAAAGCAGAGATTATGAAGGATTCATTGCAAAGACCTTATACTGTCTGAATTAATGAATTTTCCTCAGACGAAGACTTTTCGTCTCACTCAGGCAGTAAGCAAAATTAAACTTTGGTATTTCAATGGATGACTATTGGATTATACACCATTTCCCCCAGTGGAATGTCAGATGGATCTGCATTTTAAATTTGTTTTTAAATGCCTTAAAAATTAGGCAAAAGTGCATTAATTGAAACTGGATTCATTGAAATCAGACTGATCAGATAGGACAATGACTGTTACTCTTTTTCTAGATTGGTTGTCTACCCAGTGAAAGTCCTCATACGTAATCTGAGAAGTATTGCTGGCCAATATTTGGAGATCAAAGCAAAGACCCAACCCTCCTTGGCCTTAAATGATGGCTGCCATTTCCACAGTATTACGACCAGTATTATCTCTGTTTTCCGGATAAAGAGTTTATTCTACATTGATCAATATTCAGTTATACCAACAAATGATCTAGAAGGGACTCCTGGGTCAAAATGCATTCTCCAAAAGAGTTTTAAATCTTCCAGAAATTCAGAAGCACAAAGACAAGAAAACCCTCCTATAAACTTCACAGAGAAATTAAGATGAGAAATATATATACACATACATTTTCTACTTTAAGCCTTGTCCCCCTAATTTGTATTATGTGGTAGAATTACCTGTTTTCACATTGGAAGGATCAGTTGCATAACTGTCGAGCTTTTGCCCCTCTATAGAACCAGACTTTAGAACAGCTTATTATTATACCTGCATGTATTAACCATTTATTTTAAGGTGACAGATGATTATTTAGCAGTAACAAATGCCAAGTGGGCAGACATCTAGTGAGTAAAGCTGAATAAGAAAGTACAGAGGTCAAGGCCACACTTAAATTCTGAAGCTTCTTTTCATTCTCAACCTGCAATTCACTGTCACCTTGCCCTGGTGCCAATCTAAACCAAGTCCCTCCTGAATGCTGATGTTTACTTGCCAACTCTTCCATTCATTTACACAACATGCTGATCTAAGCTAAGCAAAACTACCTTCCTCTGATGCCCCTTGTGTTTTTGTGCATATTCATACACCCTAAACATGCTCCTCCACTGCCTCTGAGAACTTACATGCAGTACATCTGGAAGGAAAAGAGGAAAAACAGAGTTAAGAAAGGATAAAATAGAAGAGGGAATATGCTGAGCAGGAAGAGGCTCTGCAGCAATGATAGCCTTGTCTTCTGCCTGACACACCAAAAGACTCTAAAGCAGTGGGAGACACTCTGCTAATATCCTGACTGTAAAACTACAGCTTGCTAGGAAACTGTGAAGAACAATGTGCATGCTTCTTAGAGTCTGTAATAATCCCTCCCATGATTTTCTCAGGATAAGTCTGCAGTCATTTAAAAATATCCATTATAAAAACCCGTGAGCTGCAGTGAGACAGCCCCATTACCACCCATGCTGAGGCTGCTCCATGCCACCGTTCAGTGTGACACACATTATATCCATGTAGTTGGCCTATCATCCACATCCTGCTGCTGAGTTGAAAAATGCCCAATGCCAACATTTTACCATGCCAGTGGAAATACATTTTTTGGCTCATTTCCACATGTGGTTTAAATAAAGATTTCAAGAGAGTGGGGTGATTTAAAGAAGGTGATTGATTCTACTAATACCATAGATAAGAAAGGGAGAAGAGTAAATTTTAAAAAAATTAAAGATTTTGCTTAAAATCACTTACATGTATTTCAGGAGCTATGTTTCCAATTCAGACATTAATATAACTACTTTTTGTTAACAGTTCATTTTGATAGTTTTAATACTACATTTTTCACTCTTCAAAACTTACTTGGAAGTTGAAAAGAGTTAGAGAAATACAGAATACACATCAGCCCTGTCTATCACTGATTAGCCAAATGTATTTATTTATTTTGCAAATACATGAAATTAATTTCATACATTTTTTATGTTCTTATTAAGTCTCTAAAATCTTGCCTTTTTTCTACTCTCTTTTTTTCTTTTTTTCTGACTGTATTCAAAATACTATTTCTAAAAGATGGGCTTTAAGTGCCAATTCCTAAAACCCAAGCAAGAAAACAGTTTCCAATGCAGCTACGGGGCAGGAAGCCTCTCCTGCCTCTCTCCTTGCCTGCAGCCCGCCGGCAGTAGAGCCAGTGTAGTTTTACAAGAGCCCTAAGGGGTCCTTTCTCCAGTTTCTCCGGGCCCTGTTGTGCTTTATCCCGCTCCACACAGAAACGATGCGGAGTGCAGGAAGGAGCTGTGTCCCTGTGCGCCCCCTCTCCCTGCTCTGGGGCCGGGCCCTCCGCTGCGGAGGGGACTGGGATTTGCCCCTTCCCCACCAAAAGGCACAGAGCGGCATTTTGCTAAAAGGGAGCGATTTCACAGCCCAGCGCCACTGGGGTAGCATTAAGCAGCAACATGTCTGAAATTAAACTCCGAATTTGAAGGGGAAAAAAATGAAAAAACCCAAACATTTCACATCTTTCCCAGCCTACTCCTCGCCTGCCTAAACCCCCTTATTCGATCAGTGCATTAACAAAGCCAAGGAGCTCACGCTGTGGCATCTCATCGGAGGGCACTGGAGTTAACAATGTGACTGTGAGCTCCAGTGGCCATGGCAACAGTAGCTAATTCTTCTTTCCAATCAGAGTGGCAATTCTCTCCCATGGCTTGAATCAGTTACAAAACAAAATACTCTCAAAGACCTTTCAGAGCCAATAGCCTCGCAGCTAATCTGCTAATAGGAAATAATCTGCAGCTAATATACACATTCCAGGGCAGCAGTGTGTTTTCTTAATACTTTGTTACACGGGCCTCTTTCCAAAGAAAGCAGAGCAAAGAATAGAAAACAGACATTCATTAAAAATAGTATAATACTACCTGGCCACTATTAATGCCTGAAACGTGCTGCAACTTGCATGGCTCTTAAAATGGTGATTTGGAGTGACAGCACTAGATAGACTGAGCTCAATGTAATTAGATCAAAAAAAGTTACATACAGTATTAGTTAGCAGCTAGTTCATGTGAAAAATCGGCCTTGAAATGATTTCCACATTGCTCTCTTTTCATTTAAAGGATTTGTGAACAAAAGCACTGAGTTGACAGGAATGTGCATCAGTAATATACAATCCTAGTTACGAATACACAAAACCGGATACTAATAAATATACACTTAGAGCATACTTATCTGTGTGATGGGAGTTTAGCCATACATTCTCCCACCTAGCTTAAACACAGGAGTAAACAGCAAATGGATGGGGGGTGAGAAAGGACTGCAGAAAAACTAACAGTGAATCACTGATTTTGCATCAGTCATGTCAGTAAATCTGCACAACATGCCTTTACTTTGATTTACTAAAGGAAGGACTGCACTTCTGAAAGCTGGAGTATACTGGCCCCAGTGTGTTGTGTTCTAGGTGCAGGCTCAAAGGCAGGGTGAGCTCCAGGAACATACACTTTGCCATCTTGTATGTGTAACTCAGACAGAGATGCAGCACTGCTGTTGGATTAAGGAAAGAATTACACCTCCATTCCTAGCAAATCTCAGTGCTGCCGATGGAGATGGTTGTCACAGGAAATAACTCTCCCAGCTTCACAATCATGTTCGTTCACCACATCCAACCCAAACCACCACATTTGCACCACCAACACAGTACAACTGAAACTAAAAGTCTCTCAGGCATATTTACACTTTCTTTCTTTTTCCCCTCCAGGGATAAAGCCAAGGACACCTGGTCACGTCAGGCCACTGCACAGGCATCAAACAGAATTAAAAGACTGACCGCAGATTTTGGCAAAGACTGAGAGAGATAAGTGACTAACACATCAGTCAGTGCAACGCAATAGATTGTCTTCAACTATCTGTTACAATTGTAGAGGCACCTCTCATTTGGGTTACCAAAATATTTCATTTCTAGACCCTCTTGTAAACTGGAACTTCCATTTATCAATGTGACATTTCATAGATTTTTCTCTTGTTCCTAAGATGACTACTCCTCACTGTAATTTTAAGGTCTAACAGATAAAAGTTCTGTGGCTATACTTAACATAAAAGCTGTTTTATTTTAAATGAAGAGAACAAAAAATATCTTATTTTCACTTTACTGAAAACTCCTTAAGTACTGAAATGTGAAAAGGAAGATAGCTCAGTGTAACAGGCAAACAATTTTAGCAACAAAAACACTTCAGATGTTCAGATTCAGAAATATTGTGCAAGCACCCAAGCCAAAGACCTTTAAAAATGGCAGTTCTCCCAGTTGATAAATATGAGAGATACAGTTTAAGTATGTTCAGAGCATGGCTGATGGTGAAAGACCTTCTCCACATCAGTGGCCATCTTCTTTATAGGTAATTACTTTAGTTTTTAACTATCTCAAGATTTCATGTCATGCAATCCATTTCCACTTTGTGTGGAAAGTAGATGGTTTGTGAGAATGAGTGAAATTGGTCACCTATACATTTTTCTAATGATTGACAGTGAGCTCCTCCTGTACTTGGGGCATTTATGAGAGCTGATTCCTGGATGAGTTCTTTTTGAAGTCATCCCAGGAGCTGCATGTCCTGGGGCAGAAAGCCCCCAGGATAGAATCTCTTCACAAGGCAGTCTGTTTCCCTGAAACATCCAGGAACATTATCTCTGCACATCTGTAAATCTGTCTGAAACAGGCTGAAATGCTGACAAGTTTCTGGGTAAGAGCAGGAGGAGCAGAAATGACTGTACAGACATATATAAACATCCTTCCCTCCATAAATGCAAGAAAAGGATTGCATAAAGCCACGTTACAATATATACAAGCCCAATGCAGAGTGATAAATCAAATTTTGCTTGACCTTGCTCAGAACAAGTAGTTTCACTGCTGGTCTGCAGTTTATACATCAGCATTTAGAGTTTGGTGACGGCTATTTTACACAAACTGACCAACTGCACAATTTACCTTTTTTTGTTTATTTTATCCTGATACTGAGGTTCAATCCCATCCTCAAAACAGTCTGACTCATTCTAAGTACACTTTGCAAAGAGAATGGGATTTCAATAGTGGTCAGCACTAACCTACTTCTCCTCTCCAGCCATTGGCACAATAAGTAAATGCTCCTTGATTTTGATGGGAGAAACAGAAACAGGTCATTGCTGAGGGCTCTTGAAATTCCACCAGAATCTATAAACAGGTCGAACATGCTGTAGTCTCACTGCTGTTTATCCCTCACAAATCCAGACCGTGTGATATCTGTTTATCTTGATATATATGTGAAGCAGTTTCTTGGGAGGAGATTGTGCAAATAGGCACAAACACCACTTTTTTATCGCATTCTGTCTTTCCCCCAGTACTGGAGAGTGATGGTTTGGTCCAGTAATGTGCTTGCCTCCACATTTCAATTCTTGCATCCTCTCTGTCTCAGTGAGAAAGAAAAAAAAAAGGCTGCCTGAGTCACTGTGTATTCCAAGTCTACTTGCTGAGAGTCCTGAATGTTGCCCATTTCTTAGAAAAAAAGGAGAGGGGCAGAATAAGAGGTAGAAAATAAAAGCCGAAATCTTTAACGTTACATTATTTTCATCATTGAACAGTGCTTTTATTTTTCTTTAAATCAGTTTTTATAATTTGAGTTGTCATGACAACATGATGCAACACTTCACTGCCATGACAATGTGACAACTTTCAAAAACAGTAAGTGCTGTTTTTACTCTGTTTTTCAATCGCTCCCAAGGAAACAAGCTGTTATTTACTTCTGTGACGAAACTCATACGATACCATAATGGATCCAATGTCAAGAAAAATTAAAGCATAGAATGGGGGAAACAGGGATGGAAAATGTATTTTTGTGTACATAATTACTCCATAAAAAGTACACATTTTTTTTCCACAGTCTTATCCCAATTCACCACCATAACTCTGATCATTTTCACCTATGAATTCACTGATTTTCTCCATAGTTCTGACCAGAACTGATTAATCACAGCAGCATAATTGACTCAAAAATGCTCTGTTTTCTTAGCAGCAGTTTTAGCTGATGTTTTTATGCTTGGTTGTGTGCATTTGGATACTACAAAACAAACTGAAATAAATGAAACCTCTGTGTGACCACAAGCTAACTCCAGTGGAGCAATGTATTTGCAAATCCCATCAATTTATGTGAGACTTGTGTCTAAATTCTATGGGGACGATAAATCCACTGGCTAACTCTCTTCTAGATGGAGCCAAGAAATGTTTCCAGACACTAGAGCTTAGTTATCTATATTATGCAGTTGTGGGGGGGAAAAAATCACTGGATTATCAATTCTGTTTAGCAAAAATAATTCTCAGGAGTTAACATGGACCAAGGACCACTCCCAAAAAGGCAGGATGGATGCAGACATATTGTTTTGGAAACTGATGTAGTTTAGAACTACTAACATACATCAGCTGGCCTCAGTGGCATGGGATGATCCTTAACAGCATTTTCCATCAGGGGATAGACATAGCTATTGTTTTCCTAGGAGCCTTTTTTTTGAGAAGCATGAAAAAACCCAAAACAGTTGATATCAAAACACATTCTAGTAAAGGCTCACTTCACGTGGGTGTGATGGAGGCTCTGTTAAAGCACAGCAAAGCATTTATATAGCACTCACTACAAGACCCAGCTTCACCATGGGAATTTGCTCCCTTGTGCAGAGGAACACTTTGGCCCACGCTCAGGGGTAACCCCACACCTGCTGCTGCCCAGCCCCTCCACCCTCGGCAAAACCATCCCAGCCTGGACACAGGCGGAGGGGCAGTGAGGAACCAGGGAGACTTTCAGCCTGATACAACTGTTGATGTGTTTTGAATATCAATGATCACTTCTTTAAACAAAAGGCAGTGCTGGAGCAAAGAAGCTGTAGTACTTTTAGGACACTGCAGTTGAGGAATTGCTCTGCGTGTACAAACACACCTCTATAACAAAATATTAAAGATATATATGTGTGTTTGTACATATATATACTTGACACATATATAGATCAGTATTTTTGGCAGCAAAGGTAAATCTGTTTCACAGCATCAATATCTAACAAAAGAAAATGAATCATTCTATAAGGAGAAAAAAGAAATACACTCTCATGATTGATATTTTACATCATTTAAAAGATTTCATGCATTTTCACCACCCTATTCAGTGGTTCAGTCACTACTATTTACGCATGTCTGGCTCAGATAAAGGTAAGATAAACTGGAGGTTTCAGTTCTTTGCTTTCTTTTCTGTAAGACCTCAACACTTAATTTGCAACCTTACTAGAAGACAGGAGTTCACTAGGAGAAACAAAGGACAGAGAACATAATAATTAGTCCCATCCTGAAGATCTCATCCAGTTCCCATTTTTCCATAATGGAATCACTCTATTGATTTCAGTATAACCTAATCCAGAAAAGAAAAGAATTATACATCAGCTCTTCATTTAAAAAAAAAAAAATAACCAAACAAAAAAACCAAACAAACCAAGATCCACTTCCGTCTCCAAAATCCCACACAGTTCCCATTCCACATCTTCGTATGTCTCTACTTATTATGAGTTCCCGTTGACAGGAACAGATATAGCCTTTGTTTCCATTGGTACCTCATTAGCAAAGCAAAGTTGCCACAAGCCAAAGCAGTTGGAGATGTTGTTTCACAGAAGTTGCCTATAAACATACTTTTGTTTATGTCTATCAGTCAAAATGTGCTTGTGCTTGTTGTCATACAAGCCTGCAGTCAGGATTATCTTGATTTTCTTCTCCTGACAGGTGATCAAAATCACACTTTCTGCTTTACACTCATCAAAAAGCATCATACATTACATGAAGAATTGTTTCAAGTCATAAGCCTAGATATTGCCAGGAGGTGGTGAGGAGGCAAAATTCACAGCAGAACAGGAAAAGAAAGTGGAACTTTAGAAAATCATCAGGTTTCCACATGGCATAACAGTGACTCAAGTCAGAAACCTATACACTGGGTACTTGTATTTTGACCCCAACATGCAGAAAGTAGAGACACTCACAGGCACCATCCAGATGGTAATTTGAACTAGATGGCCATAGCATGGGTGATAAATCATCATTTAACGTGGCCTGTGGAACCAGGACAACGAGTGGAGAGGGCAAGTTGTATTGACGACACTTCATTAGTACCAGATAAATTGGTATGACTTGGGTATGTTTTCAGATGTTAATATCAATATGCAGTTTCAGTAACAGTGTTATAAACCTCAGATTGTTTCAATGGTGAATACCAACCTCTCTTTTTCCTGAGATGTTTTTCATCACTTAGAGAAAGGAAAGGGATATTTTTCTTAAACTCAGCTCTCAAGAAATAAACCAGACCAGAGAAACTTGAGTGGTGATGTGTAATAAATTGGGACACCCATGTCTGATTTTAATCTCACTTGTGTGATGGATCTGTTTCCTGTTGACGGCATATAACAGGGAGTTGCACAATATACAGAGAAACTTGTGGGCAGCATGATGATGATGATGTAGAAAAAGCAACAGTGAAACACGAATTAAGCACAGGAGAATTTGTACTTGCTGAAGAGGGATGCTCCAGAGGAATGTGGGCAAGGGATTCATTGATGAGGAGGGCAGAGATACTATCAGCCACCTCTTCAGCTCATCCTTTCAGAGCCTGTTAGTTCGGAAAATAACTTTCCCAATATTCCATCCTCAGATTCTTTCTTATTTAGTTCATTTTGACAAAAATATTTACTTTAACATAAAGTAAACACAGATCTCAGGGAAATGTCATAAAATAATCTTTCAGTTAACAAACTTTATCTTTAGTCAGATGAATTGTATGAATGTGCTTAGGTGCCATTTAAATCTGCATATGTACTTCGCACATTTTTAAAGCAAAACATAAACAGAAATTTAGCACATAATTTAGACACTGATATCATTGAAATATCAAGGATTTTAGAATACATTACCATAAATTACCATTCTTTGGAAATGCATATATTCATTTTCTCTTCTGTCAAATTTGATTTGTTTACAGTAATGGATCCACAACTTTCCTCTACCTGAGATGTCTTTCTGAAGTATCCATGCCATGTCATAAATATGAGTCATGATTCAAGAAAGAACAAGCAAGAATGGCAACATCACAAAAAAAACCACCAGTCTTCCCATATTCTGAATAAGAATGCAGACCTGAAAATTTTTTTCTTTTTTCTTATAGTGCTGATATTGTCACTTGATACTTCTGAATGTACACCTAACATGATGTTGAATACCACTTTTACAGCTGAAGAACAGTATTTAAAAATACCCAAAGTTAGCACCTATCCTATGCAAATTAAAATATTTCAGGGTTTTTTATTCACAGCAAGACTGTAAAATACCAACATAAATAAATGAGAGATGTAGCATATTAAAAGTCTCTTATAAATTTAGTATGTGCATACACACAACTCATCCAAAGTTCTTCTCTGTATGGTATTAAAATATGACATCACTTTTGCAAGAGGTTTGCCATGATGTGCTCAGAGAAGACTTTCCTTTGGTTCTATTCTGTATTTTTTCAGACTCATCCTGCTGTTATAACTGCAGTTTGAGATGGAAACTAAGAAAGAAGGTACAATATAGCACTAACATACCAGTAGAGCATCCTGAGTCAATTTTCATTGTTTTTAAGGAAAAAAGTGTGAGGCAACTAGAACTTGCAGCAAACATCCTAGCTGACAGCATTTACTGAGACTGGCAGCTTTCTGAGGCAATATTGCATAGACTGTAAACACTTGGGACTGCAAATGCTTTTTGTTAACATGCAACTCATAGCAAAAAGAGGAACATGAGCTTTCAAGGAACAATGGTAATATAAATAAATAAATATTAATCGTCATCATCATCAATCTTCCAGCAGTTTCCCACTGATTTTGTTGAAGAGGTAAAGACAGACTGCTGCTGACCTGATTTAGGATTTCCTTATTTTTAAACTAAAAGTCACTTAAAGAAATTATTTTATAAGCCTACTGTGTCAAATGTAATCAAGTTGAATAGTAAATATTAGCATGTTTTTCTATCACTGGAATCTGCAGCAGAAGCAAGTATGCAGGATACATGACACACACAAAAAAAAAAGTTTGGCTGAAGTTGCTTGAATAATTTATCTATTATCCCAAAACCTGAGTGTCAAGCTGCATCACTACTGAGATTTTAAGAGCAATCACCACCTCACATCAAAAACTGCAAGTTGCTGGATCTGTGCTTTAAGTTATTTCCATGTCCAAGAAGCAATGTACTCCATCCTCAAAGAATATTTATAACAACCCCCAAGTACAGTATCCTGAATGCAGTAATCATTATTTTGCCAGACAGGACATACTGGCAATATAGCACTTTGTTGTAGGAATAAAAAAATTTATCTCACTTTTACCAGAAGAGTTTCTCACTTGTCACTGACAGTTGCCTGGATGAAGATCTTGGTATGGACTCGGATTTGAGATGAAGCTCAGCTCCCACCAGCATCCTAAAAATCTGCCTGCATTATGCTTGAGAGCCCAAAATTCAGCCCCTTACCTAGGTGTCCCTGAGTTGTTTTGAAAACTTGGCCTTGATCCCAGCGTGTTGAACTGTATTCTGACTCTCCAAGAAACTATACCACGAACAGGCATTTCTGTGCCCAAAACCTGCTTGATGCTTGCACAACCACTGCTGCCTCCTGCCCTTGTCTCAACGGCAGCCATTTGCTGTTCTTTTTGCAAATTTGCACCTCATTTAAGGCTGACCTAGAACTACACAAAATTGAACACAGATTGGGAATAAAGTTTTATCTGAAAAAGTAGAGGGGGAAAAACAAGTTTTTTCAGCCATTTGTTTTCAACCACCTATTTTTTCATCCAACTGCAATTCTACCACTTCAATGCTAGTTATATGACATTCCTGCAGGAAAGGCAAGAGAATGGTCAAGCTGCCTCCAGGTCTGATTTCCCAGGAAATACTGCATTACATTTAGAGCTTGTCAATCCCTGTTCCTGAGGTGCAACCATGTAGCACATCCACTTGGATGGCAGATACATGTCCCTGTTCCCCAGACCGGTGTCAGAGGGGTTCGTATTTAATGTGTGCATGCTTGTGCGTGTGTGGTAAGGGGCCAGTACCATTCCCCACCGCACCCCCAAAAATTAACTAAGGTCATTACCTGGCAAAATGTCACATAATTTCCAAACCAATACTCTTAAGCCCCACATCACACTGAAGATTACTTCAGTAAAGCACTTATCATTACGTGAGCTTGAAAGTTAGGTCTCCCAGGAGGCAACATTCCTTGATATTAGCCAAACCATCAGACTAAGAAACACTTCCTATAGTTTTAACATATGGATTACATTTGAACTGACAGTGAATTTTCTTCTGGACTGATATCCTGCCACCTCCATACATGGTTATGCTTATTGCTTATGGGGCTCTTTTAAGCACCGCTGCCCTGAAATAAACTCCTACTATTCCTACAGGATTTTACGCCAGCCAATTTAAATATTTTAATAATGAGTAAAAAGTTTAAAATGAAGATAAAATATTGTGTCAAGCCACAGACAGTGCTGACAGTTCAAAAAGAAAACGCTTTCTTTGCAGCACCCATGAGCACATCTGTGACCATACTGCATCTCTGGATTGTTCAGAATTCCCAGTCTTCTCTTGCTTTTCCAAACCAAACTGCTCAGCAGATGGACAGACCAATGAGCCAGGCCAATGGCAACATCTGCCACTGAAGGTCCTGCTGGAGCTGGAAGCACACTAGGGGCTTTCTGGACAGCTCTGGCAAGAGCTGGAGCTCAGTGCCCCAGCTGGCAGCAAGAGCAATTCTGTAGTGTCTCCAAAGATGGGGTCCTCCTTGGAGTGCCACCTCCCGTGGGAATGAGAGACCCTTTGGCACTGCTCTACCCGTGACAGCCTGGGCACATCGGCACCACAAACCCTGTGGCTCCAGCCCAGCAAGGAGTGCCTGATCCCCATTCTGTTTGTGAGCTGTAACCAGGGCAGATGCAAGGCAGCTGAAGAAATTTACTCCTGCTTTCAGAATTGTCCAGAACTGCTTAAGGCTTCCCTCACCCTTTGAGACACAACGCTGGACACCACTGGAGGTACCTACGAGCTTCATGGGTGACTGGTGCTTACCCAGAAGGACACTTCTGAGAGCCCTGGCACGGCTCCCTCGCTTATGTAAAAAACATGTGGTACCATGGGCTGATGTTACATCTCCAAACTTTCTTCTAGCTCTTTGTGCATTTCTTTCAGTAAAGATAAAAAGCAGCTAACAGAGCTCCCCAGCATCCACCACATCCTGGCAGAAGGAAATGCTTCAGATTTCATGGTGATTTGGGTTTCTTAGTGCCAGTCACTGTTTCTGTTTTTATATATTTAATAGCTATCTGAAAACTAGAAACTTAGCAACATATTTTTTAGCTGATTTGGCTGATAATGTCTTTTTAAAGCTCATTTCCTGCTCTAGGATAGCATGGTAACAAAACGAGCTGGGTTTACTCCATTAAGAGAAGACAGTGCATTAAGCCAAACAAGAAAAAACAAATGCTGAAAGGGGAAAAAAAATGAAACTAACAGCAAGCTGATGAACAGATTAGTTCTATTTATTTTAATTTTCCTGTGCCCCCTTTTTGGATAGTTTATTATTAACTAAAGTAAATTCAGCTGTTCACAGAAATTAGAAAAATGATATGAAAAAGCAAGTTAACTGAAATGAGCTGCTACAAGTTTTTACTTTCTTTTTTTTTTTTTTTTTTTTTTGTTGGATTCAATTGAGGGACTTTAGCCAAGGAGAACAAGAACAAAATACAGAATTGTATCTAATGAGAAATCTAACTAACAAAAATACTTTTAATGCAAAAGACAAATTAAAAAGGCAAAGAAAAAGACATTATTCCCTCTCTGTGTAGTGATGTAGCCTGTTTTAGTAAATACTGCCATGTCTTATAGCTCAAATCTAAACATTCAGTGCTGATAGAGAAGGGTGCACTTTGCATTCCTTTCTCAATATGGTAAAGCTGTAACTTATACCTCTGACTTATCACAGCATTGGGAAACACATGTTTTCCCCTTATTTGGTAGCACAGAACATCTGGAAAGGAAAAGGGACATACTCCCCAATACCAATTGTGAGCAACCACCACAATCGGACCCACCTACAAAAACTGACACTCCACCTCATTTAAGCAGGATAGAAAACAAAACTCAGACGTACGTACGGCTGCAGAACATCTGAAAGTCTGCAAGTACAGAGAGAAAATGGTGAAAGAAAGAAATGGAGAAAGGATGAACTTGCACACAGCACTCAGAAGAGCTTAGGGTTCAGCTGCCCACTTTGCTGCTGACTGTCCTGTAAGTCAGCACCCACTTTTTGCAGTTTTCTAAGCAGCTCATAGCACATCAACATAAACAGTCAACGCATGGGTAACTATTTTACAGAGGAAGGCAGGAGGAGAAATGTTGCCTTGACTGGAACACTGAAGGTCACAAAGTGGCAATTGCCCTCCTACCCACAGCGCTTCCTGGGGGTTGCAGAGATGGCGATGCAGGGAAGAAGGGAAAGGCCATGCTATCTTTTCCAGTATATACGATAGAGTTGTAGGGCAGCTCTACAGCTGCATTGAGAAATGGACTTCACCGCTAAAAATAAGGAGAATAAGGCAGATTTTAGCTATCTCAGTACCAAACTGCCCTCCTAAGAGCTGCCTAGGGGCAACTAAACACCATGGTTGACAAGACTAGTGAAATTAAAGCTCAGAAGTTGTATCAGAAATATTCAGCTCTGAACAAGAGCAGGAAACTGAGGTTTGGCCTCTCTGAGCAGCTCTGTACCAATCTTCTTGTCTGGAAGCAAAAGAGCTGCCTGCCCTGCCCAGTGCTGCAGCAGCATCAGCCTCCCTCCAGAACATTGCAACAGCTCTTGCTCTTCTCAAACTGGACTTCTAAGACACTAACTTCTAACTTCTAAGAAACAGCATAAAAGAAAATCACTTCATGGGAAGAGCAAACATTTAGTGGGAAAAACTCTTAACACAAAAAGTAGAAGGACAAAGTGTTTTCCTTCCCCAAAAAAATTTTCAGCTACACCTCCTGAAGAGATCCCTAATCGCTGCACCAGAACTCAAGGCAGTTCCACGTAGGACATGCAAACCACGGGAGGCTGGTAAAGGAGAATGTCTGAGCTGCTGAGTGCTTCCTCCTGCACATGCCAGCAGCTGGGAGCCGCTGCTGCCACTGCAGCTGACGACGGCTTGAACATCAGTTCATTTGGAAACTCCTGGTGCCAGGAAGGAAACATCTCTCAGGGTCCAGCCCACACCCTAGCAGGGAGATGATCCTCCCTTCTGACTGCTGCTGTTGGCATCTGATCTCTGTACTCTGGGACATTTTTTTAAATCTCCTTAGAATCCTAAGATTTACTTGTGTTTCCAGTAGCAACACTGGTCACACGCATGGTGGGGGGAGGGAAATAAGGCTTATCTGAGCTGTAAAGAGGAGACAACACCTGGCAGAAGGCTGCTACCAGAGCTGGCTTTGCCATTCTCTGTGGATCAGCTCCAGACGGACACAAGCCCCCTGCCCAGCAGTCAGTGTGGTGCTGTTCCCAACACCGCACAGCAACCACCCACCATCTTGTCAGCAGCAGCTGGCAGGAGCCTTCCTGTCAGGACTTGTTTTGGAGCTGAGGAGCTCCAACACACGCCCTCACAGCAGTAACATTTGCAAAAGAGGCATTAAAATGTTGTTACAAAAACTGATCACAAAGTGCAGTTAACATTTTGGTTCATTCCTGTCCCCTTGAACAGTAACTTTGCAGACACCAGTTTCTCCATGCAGCTGAAAAAGGAGGTATTTTTAATACCATTTTCTGAATGGAAAGTTAAACTAGAGGGCTAAGTGAATTTTCCGAGGACATGGGTCCAAGCAATGTCAGGCCCCAGAAGGGAAATTCCTTATAAAGTTACTTTGCAGAAAGTCACTGCTGCCCCTTCCTCCCCACACGCCACAAATTTTGAATACACTGAGAAACACAACTGCAGAGTTCTGGTTTTTTCTGTTTTCTGTTTCTCTCTCTATATATATATACATGCACCATTTCCCATCACGTATGAAGCCAATCTCTTTTCTTCAGGTCCTTACTTGCTGGAAGATTGTTTTATAGAATGAAAAGCAAAGCCAAAGAAAAATTTCCTTATGGGTGCTTTTGAAGAAAGCAGCTACAGAAATGTCTATCTGGCACAGGCAAGACAGAAGACAACAACCAAGGGAATGCATTCAAGAATCTCTGAGGATGAAGCAATTCCTACTGTTTTGAACTGCACACATGAACCCAGAGTTGGGCAACAAACACTCCCTAGGAGGAGCTGCAGTGGGACATGCTGCACAGCGATACCGCTGGTGATGCTATCGCTGTCTTACTGTTTCTGCTGAACTTTATTGCAGGAAGCAGCTATAAAGGGTTTACAATGTCATTACAGCCACGATCTTGGAGAACCCCTGGGGAATATGATGGAAACAAATACGTCCCCTTGCCACAGAGAAGCATCATCGTAGTGTTAATGGCTCTGATGGTGCAACTGAGCTCAATTTAACTCCCCTGTAACCAAATCCAGGCTTACATCTATACACCTAAACCATCGGGAATTCATATAATCTCCTGTCTTTGGTATCTGAACCTGTTATCATTAAAAAGGTATGTTCCAGTATAATCAGACTGTTGATCCAGGGTTTGCTATATGGAAAACCTGAAGCCATCAAACTGCTCTAAGTGATCACAGCAGCATCTTTGGATAAAGACATCCAGGAATCGATTTTCCTCTCCTTAAGATGTTAAAGTAACAACTATAAAAACACTTCTAAATGTTCTAAAATGGGATACCTCTTTTAATCCTCGTTAGCATTGTTTTTTTAAATCTCATTTATATATAGCCATTTGCCAGCATTAGCGACGTGTTCATGAAATTAAAAAAGAAACAAAGACAAGAAAATCCCACATGAAAAGACATTTTCATTATGAAAAACAAACAAGCCAAGGAAAATATCAACCACAGTAAGGCATGTCCATAGTTTGAAATACACCCCTTCAAAGAAACAAATTGCTGATTACAAAAAACACTTTAGCGACATAAAGATTATGAAGAATGAAGCCTTTTATTCTTTGTCACAAAGCATAATGAACTGAATACTGAGATGACACAGGAAAAGAGGGGTTAGTGATTCATTGTAAAATGCCATCACAGCACAGAAAGCCTGCTTCTTATATTACCCCAAGATAACAAATTTTTAAGCGTTGATTTTATTCTTCTAATATGGATATTACAATATGGTGCCTTGGTTTGTCCTTTTCTGGGCAGGCTGGTGCTAATCACATTGCACAGGCATTCATGGAAATGTTGTACTCCCCCACTAACTGAAATATATGCCATTTGGATGTCATTCATAATACTCTCAAACCAGATAACAACAGTTGAAGGGAAAATGGCAGATATGAGCAGAATTTCTTGAATTTCCTGGATTTGTCCAACAGCACCACGGTTTAACCATGGTTTAACACCTAGAGCTTAATTTAGTCAGCATATAAAACACTTTCAGGCAGATACACATATCTTCATGCACATACAGAAGACGTTTATTTTGGGAAAAGCACCACAGGAACGCAGTAAGTGTATTTGACACAACCTCCTTTTCAGTTATGATAAGGTTTATATTCAAAGATCCCTGATAATGTTGTGATCATTTTTCCCAGAACACATGAATCATAGATGCTAGAGATTAGCAAGGCAACTCAAATCAACACCTACCATCCTTCTCCACACCAAACAGTTATTCCTATAGCACAGGACTGTGAACCACATGAATCACAAGCAATGCCCATTCACAAAAGCAAAACAAACATTCCTGTCACTCTGTGCCACCCTATTTGATCTCACTGGAACATAAAAGTGATGTAAGGTCAGGCAGGGGCAAGAGCTGGAGAGAAAGATTGCTGTGCAATGCTGGGACACCCAGCAGGGTACGGCATTAGAGGTACACTACGTTTCTCTGCCAGTTTTCTGATCTTACATGACCAAAACCATGGCCAATTCAACAGAAATGGATGATATCCCAGGTCAGCACTAAACCAGTGCCTCAGCATGGTACCAGGGGCCACTTGTCTGCTGGACGTCTCGCTCCTGGTTTAAGTCAGGAGAATTTTCCACCACCTGTGATCATTAAAGATTCCTTCATGCTTCTGTCAGGGGAGGGTTAACTCTCCTGACCTGGCCAGGTAATTACTTCTTACCTATTTAATTTCCACCTGGAGTTTCAGTTTCCTTACTTTCTAGCACAAATTACTTTGTGTTCCTAAATGGCACTGTAAGTCACATTTTTGGAAGTGATCCCTGAAGAAAGGGATAGACCCTTTAGGAGTGGAATGCACAGAATTACTGAACAATTAAAAGTGACTCATATAAGAATATAAAAATCATTCTTGGGAGTACATGCTCTAAAACCCTGATTATTCCCAGGGTCCATAAAGCCACTTCTGAATTTATAATGGATAAAGGAAGCACCATGCAATATGCCAGATATATCAACAGTAAAGGAATGCCAAACTCTCCTCTCCAACTCAACAATTCAGCATCACTGCAGTTTCACTGGCTTCAGTTGCTTTACACTCATTTCAGGCAGGGCAAACCAGAAACCTTCAGGTCTCACAAGCCTGACTGTCTCCCTGTTCTTAAGCCAAAGAACAAAGAAAACACTTCCTAGAAAAATTACAGTATGCTCAATGACAGTCCCCTTACAACTGTGTGAAAGTAAATGCTGTAGTACTTTTTGCAAGTATCTGCCTGAGGTTTGATCCAACCCCTTTTTTTACCATGAAACTGGAATTCACAGAAACACAACATGAAATTTATTTCATTTTAATGTAATGTCTTCTTTTTTTTTTTTTTTCCTTCCTTTTTTGTCTGAAGTGTTTGAAAGTGAGGGCAGCTTTGGTAAAAAGACTGGTGAGATAGCAAGCCCTGCCTGAACTGCAAATCTAGTCCAGATCCTAAAGTTGTGTTTGTCCCAGCTCTCATCAAGAAGTGTTACACACTGCTCAAAAAAACGTCTACAGCATGTGGGTGATTTCGATTCTGTTGTTTGTGCTCCTCTTCAATAAACAAGAAACAGTGCAGATACCTATTAATTGTTTTGTGATACAAATCCTACGGGAGGGGAGAAACTCAAGCCAGAAAATCAAAGAAGCTGAACTCATTTCCATTTGTAAAGAGCTGCTTTACTGTCTGTCTGCAAATAAATCTCCTCAGTAAATAGCTCCAAGGTTGAACTAGAGAATATTGTATGGATCAAAGAATTCCTGTCTTCCTGTGTAAAGTGAACAGGCCGCAAGCTCACTTGTTTGTCTAAAACAATTAGGGTTGGTATGAAAAGGAGGGGGCAGGGACCAATAAACCGCAGCTGAATTTACTTTGCAAAATATTTTGGGAGGGGGGGTTCAAATTAATAACTGTTCAGGCCCCAAAACAGTCTAATCTTTGTCAATTGGTGCCAAATTATGCAAGGTGCTGCCAATTCTGGTTGTCTAACAAATCACTACCAGTGTACATCTAGGCTGAAGCCTGATTGATTCTGGTCATTATTTGGGCTGATCTCATTTGCACACATGGAACCAATATGCAGTCCAGATGTTCATTTGCAGTGAACCACTGAGTGAAACTACTCATCTACACGCAACTTTAATCCTGTAGCACAGCACCACAGCCCCATCGCTTCTCCTCACCAATGCAAGGATTCATCCAGTACAAAAATCTATAAAACATTCTGCTAATATTTCTGTCAGCTGAATGACTTTTACAGTACTATATAAAGCTGACAGATAATGCATGCCAGTCCTAATTTGAGATAAACTTTTCTTTTGGGACTTTAACCATTGAACAAGCAAACAGATTGAGCAGTAACATTTATTACAATGCATAAATCACTTCCCTGCAACTACTACGGGTCTTGCCTAAGGGCAAAACTTCCGAGTAGCCCATGAATCCTAATATACTGGATAAATTACTAAATTGCATTGTCACTCTGCCACTTGCTTATCAAAAGCAAATTCATAAACCTTTTCAAAAGTAATTTGACAACTTTTTCCCATGTGCAGCCTTTATAAATACATATTAGCAACATTTTTCCAGGGCTTATAATAATTTTATAGTGTTTTCTCCTGTGTTAAGTGAAAGCACCTATTAATTCTGCATAAATATTAGGTTAACTGTATTTCATTGCACCAGTATTTACTGAAGTCCACTGTACTAATCTACACAACTGTTCCTGCTTCTAACTTAAGCTTATGTAGAAGGGCTTATGAACCCACATGTCACGGCAATATAAGGGAGGTGAACTTAGAGGGAACCCTCTGAATGTGATTTTTAGACAGACGAGGGCCCTGTTATAGTATGAGATCCATTGCAAAAGATCCTTCAAGTGTCTAAATGAAATTGTAAAGGAGAATCTGGTGCTTTATTTTTACAATGATTATGGGATTAGTGAGCAAAGAAGTAACATTTAAGTACTTTTGTAAATGCAATCTAAGGTGGGGTAGTTTAAAATTCTCACCTTACAAGTGAACTGTAGATGAAACATCTACTGTAAATAGTGAATCATTCTTTAAAATTGCTCAACAACTCTTCAACCTAAAACCCAAATTCTATATTGGAAAGTAACACCAATTCCTTCTTTACAAGTAATCAATAAAGTGATTGCCACTGTCTCTTCTTTATAATTGTTTATGCTTTCTACAGAAATACATTTATGTTTTAACCACTAAACTGAGATTTTTATTTCTTTTTTTTTAATTTTTAAAAAAAAAAAAAGGTCTTTCCTCACAATGATGATTCCATACTTTAAAATCCATCTGTTTCCTCTGGCTTCTCTGCCATTTTGGCCTCAGTGGAGTCCTTTTAATTGCATTTAGCCTTATCCTGGATTGTACGAGCCCATTCCCAAGGATGTCTGGTTTTCATCAGGTAATGACCATTAATTCTGGCTGCATTTCCTTCTAAATCTTGTTGAATGGCATAAGAAACAGCAGCTCTATGTCTTTTCTTGTATATCCTATTGTTTTGGAAATCACAATTTTCTCTGAGCTTGGGCTGAATGTTGTTTTACCTAAAGGCACAGAGATGGCCTTCACACCAGAGAATCCTGCTCTTACTCCTCACAGTTTGTTGTTTCTAACTACTGATCTCGCCTCTGCTGTTGTCATACACGCTTCATTCAAAGCTCCAGATCATTTCCCAGTATTTGCATCTGTAGCTGCTCCCTGCATCACTTACAGAAATGTAGGAGAGCACAGCTTATGGTACCACACAGGTCCTCCTTTGGGCCCTACAAACCTAACCTCAAAAGACTCTGTAAATGAACTAACATTTATAGGCTTTCAGTTCTAGGCTGAAGTCTTGCTATGGTGAGTTTATGTGGTCCAGTAACAGTTAATAAAGAAAACGTAACAGCAGAACACATCGTAGTAAATGCTGTCTCACTGTCTGCAATGTACCTCTGTGGATGTATTATGTATGTGTTGGAGGACCAACTTTATCTTCCAATACAGCCAAAAGTGATTTTAATGTCTTAAATGACATATTTGCTTCTGTTAAGGAATGCTATAATGATAGAGAGAAATAACCCCTGAAGATCTAAGGGTTTGGGGTTTTTTTAAGTTAATATTGTGGCATTACTCAGTGCTTGATTTGCAGGTAATTTGCACAAGAACAAAACATAAACCCCAACTTTTACCACAAAGGATGACAATAATTTATTTTCTGTTACAGCTGGACAATAAACTAAAATCCCTGGGAAGTACAAGTCATAATAATGGATTTGGTCCACACAGAAAATTCAGGAACATGAATTCAGTTAATTTGACACAATTTTCCATTATTACTGCAGTTACATTACTTTACCATGCTTACTAATCAAGTCTGAATCCTCTACACAATATTTTACTTGAGCTCCACTCTTCAAATCCTCCAATGGGGCTACACAGCTTCCTCAGGGCAAAAGCAGGTTTCAGCTGCCAGTGGAAGAATGGTGCTGACACTGCCAGGGCAGAGGCTTTTCTCCCTTCCAACATCCACTCTCCCACCATTTTTTTACCAAAGAAGAAAAAATCCCAAGATTTCTGTCTGTCCCTAGCTGTTGCTGTACTTCAGAAATCTTTGTTTGCATCCTACCATGGAGATACCCCCTCTTCACATGTTCCTGATTTTGATAAGCACTAAGTGTCTCAAAATGACACAAAAGTGTTACCAATTCAAGTTCAGTTGTTTACCTTTGACTTGGTCATGAATGATCTCTACATGCCAAGAACTCAGGACCACTTCTGAACTTCCAATTTGAAAACACCTTTGCCTACAATCAGCAAAGTTCCTGCTACTGAAAAGCAGGAGTTGAGTAGCTCTGAAATCCAAGTTCTTGCATCAGCAAGAGTGTGTGTTAGACTGAACTACTGTATTACTAAACACATAAGCTTCCATTATTTTTATTATTCTGGGGCAGAAATATACATCTACTCTATTTATAAGGAAGTAAAACATACACAAAAAAAATTTCCCAAAAAATTGTTTAAGAAAAAGAAATGAAGATTTATCTGTGCATGTTGTACACCCTCCTCCCTTTTTTTCCCTTCTGTGTTTTAATGTCACTCTGCAGGTTCTTATCTTGACATGCAAGACTAAAGAGTTAAGCAAATATAACCTCGAAGGTCTCTACTTGCACTGACAACCATGGGTGGATTACAAGCGAAGCTTGAATCAGGGCCCACCCTTTAGAGGAAGAGAAAGTACTTTCCTGCAAAAAGAGGGAAACAATCTTCCTAATGAGGTGCCCAGGACACTGTCACTGTACCAACAAGCCCATTGAAAAAATCATTCCTTGAGTTTTAGGTTGCTTTTGTGGCCATGACTTTCAATAGAAGAGACTGAAGCTGGTGGGTGAAGCTCATTTAACTAAAAGAATAGTCAGATGTTTGATATAAATTCTATCACATTTTCTTTCCACCTCTGCTGGAGTTTGTACTATGTGAAGATGGAACTTGGTCATCTTAACTGAAGTTTAAAACTGCATTTGCCAAGCAGCAAATGTTCAGGATCTCAAAGTGTGAGCATTAGATTTGTAATAAGCAAATCTTCTAAGAAAACATCAACCTATAAAAGAGAAATAAATAACAACCAGATGACAGGGGATTCTTTCCACCTTGGCTTTTTTATCTTGTCATTAAATTAAGGGATCTTGTCCTCTTTTTAATGGAGAAAAAGAGCATTACCAGAATGCTCAGCCACTTTCTTCAGTCATTTGGTAGCTCAGGCATTTCTCCAGCACTGAGTAATCTGCTGCTTCTAACCCTTAAATTGCAACAGTTTCCTGGGAGTTAATCTCCTGGGTTCAACAAAGTACTTCCAATTTCTTCAGATGACAGCATCCCCAGCTGTCAACTTCTTCCTGGGAAGAAGGGCTTTTATTAGGCTCGAAATTCCCTTCCATTAAGTCATACACTAAAGTCTGACCTTGGCTGTACTTACTTAATTCCACATCCACTTCTTTGGGCTTCCTCTGCCACTCATTCACTCAACTGGACTTGCTCTACTGCCAATCATTTGTTCAACTTCTCAGTCTTAGATATTATTTTTCCTCCTGAGCCAAAGATTTTTCATGAATCTTTCTATCCTCTTTCTCTTTTGAATGCCAGTTACCAGAAACGCAGTTTCAGACCTTGAGGTTATGATGCTTTGTTATACAGCAGAGTTAAACTCTTGGCTTCTGATTCTGCAACTACACAACATCCAAGCGGAAGCAAACCTGTCTTGAGCTCTAAACTGGCTTTCCCTGGATTAAATGCAGAGCCACACTTCTCTGGATTAGCTGCCCCCTTTTGCTGAGTTTTTCTCCCTCTCTGTGGTAAATTAGGTGTAATATTAATACATATCTAAATTAATATGACATTCTTAGCCTTGATAACTAACTAATTTTTAATTAGATTGTTACGTAGAAGCACTTAATGTATTTCTGTAAGTGACACCTACGCTGGCAGATTTAAAAAGTGTCTGTTACGATGTCAAAGTTTAATTAGCTTTCACTGCAAATAAAAGACATATTAACTTACAGTTTGCTTAGAAAGGCATATAATACATGATCATTATTTTTCCAAAGGTGAAGCCACTAATTTTTAATATGAGATTTTTTTCTCATTTACTTCATACAAAAGTCCCTTAACTCCTTATGCATACTGTAAATCACTTCTCATGCCTTTGACCTCATTACAAATCAAAGTTCTATATTCAATGTTAATGAAAAGAAAATTTATATATAATTTCTAAAGCAAATCTCTTGTGTGAGAGCCAACATTCATTGGAATTTGCTCGCCATCAGTTTATGGCCTCTTGCACATAGCAGATGACGGGCTATCTCTGAAGGAATCATTACAGCAATAACAGAAGGCTTTAAATGTGCTTTTCTCAGACTATATTATTTAATCTTTTTCTATATTAAGAAATAATTATTTAATTCATGTAATTGCCACAGGTAGCCAATAGGAAATGTGTGGAGCAGCATATATTAATCCAAAAGAGGTTGTTTTTCCTATTTTCTATTTCATATGGGAAATAACACTGACAAAATGGAAATGGGACATAATTAATTCTCTGGGAATAGAAAGTTGGATGACTTTATAATACGTATGATTCCTTAAGCCTGCATTTATCATAGCACATATAACTGGTTTCTTTTGGAAAAGTACATATCAAACACAAAACCCACATTGCAGTTTCAACAGCGTAAGTACAGTTTTGCATGAACTGAACTGCTCTGGATGAACCCAGCTAGTTTATGAACTAAGATTAAAATCTGGCCTGAAGACATTTTAATTTAATTGCATCTTTTGTAAAACGTAGACTGACACAGAAACACAACTGCTCTCATGTATAAATCTCATATACACTATCTGTATAATCCATTATTCTAAGTTCACTCATTCTTTTAGATGTAAAGTCTGTGTCTTTGTATTTTCCGCAATTGAAATAGTCAGAATGAATTCTGATTCTGTTTCCTGTAGACATCTCTACAGAGGGCAATAGAAAGATACAACTGGATTTCTAAACTGATTTTAATAACAGACATATTATTTTCTGGTTTAAAATCAAATTGAATGTTTTTACTAAGCGTATTTCTTTTCTTTTTTTTTTTGTAATAACTGAAGTACCGTCTTTCCCCCTGCACCGATATATTGAATTTAGGGCTCTTCAAAGCAGAAGAATTATGCAACAGAAAAAACAAAACACAAACAAATTGAAAAAATACAGTAACAGCTCTCTTGCAATAAATGAGGACACCTTTTTCTAGATGAAAATACACTAGCGGGACAGTTGTTCTGACAGCAAACTTTTCCCATCAATGTGGTAATCCACTTTTAAACTTATAGGTAACTTAAAACTAACATTGATAAGGTAAATACAATTTGCATAAGCCCAAAAATATTAAGAGAAAAATAAACATATTTTGAAAATCTGCATTTTCTTAGCTTTCATAATATATAAATGACATTTTAATGACTACAGACTAATGTCCCACTGAACATGCGTATTCATCCTCATTTTTTTACAGAGTTCCACTATATACCTATGAGGTCAGACTTTACATGAAAGGTACATTAACTATGATTAAGAGATGATAGAATAAATGACCAAGCGAGTGTTATTGCTTACTATCCCAAATAACCCATTCTGCTACAGTGCCTGTGACACTGACACTGCCCACATCTTGAGTTACACTGTACCAGCCCTTTCTAACGACTGATGATCTCTTAATAGAGCATGAGACCATATAAGGATCCCATAACGGCACTATCAGAACCACAGAGACTACCTAATGAAAAAAAAATTATATTGAACCATCCAGTATTCCTGAAGCATTCTTTTCAAAGTATTTTAAAATCTGTCAATAATGGAAGTAATCCATTTTACAAGGCTGGTTACCTGACCACGCAGCACTAGAATTAAATGGCATATTTTTTAAAATAGAGGTTGATTTGCACATATTATGCAAAACAAAGCAGTCAGGTCACTAAGGTAGGTCAAAGCTTCAGGTCCTATTCTAACAGCCTGTACCAATAATGGAGGGAAGCACTGGTCAAGTGATGAAATTTTACTGAAGAAATCCAAATTCAAAATCCATAGATCTTGGAGGTTTTTCAATCTGAGTCTGCAGCAAACAATATGATAACAAGAAGTATTTTTTCTTCAACTCTTGATATCATTTATACTGTAGAAATTGGCAATTTTAATACCTTCCAATTGCACTGAAACTAACACTCCACATTTTATACTAATACAGTAGACACTGCATTTCCCATTTTTCATTCAAGAATACAGGGTGAGAATAATTTGTTCTGTTTAAGCTCACTTAACATTTTACACAAGTTTCAGAAAACTATTTCAGAATTAATTCAGAAAAAAAAAAAGTCTTTCTCTTTTAGCTTCTTTACCAGAATTTTTTTTCTAAAAGCTCTAGTATTGTCTCCAGGTAAAATTTTCTTGCTTCCACTACAAAGAGGGCCATAAAACAGGCCCCAGTGCCTGCAGCAAGGTCTCATTAACCTTCCAGCCTGAGTCCACTTTGTTATCATGGTTTGATTGTTCAACAGCCCTGGTTAAACATACATATTTGTATATAACTGTCAAACTGACCAGAAATTATGATAATAGTAACGTTGCAAACCTGCCTGGCAGAAACTACTGTCAAATTTTTTCCTATTTCTCTAGAACAATTCTATTGGAAACTCATGGATTTACTTGGTTTTAATAACCAGAATGAGACAAAACAAAACTGTCAAAGATTTTGATTATTTTGCACACTAACATGGAAGACTCTTCAAGGTTTTTATTACCATTTAGATAGATATTCCTAGCTGCTGTCTTAGGTCAGCAAGTATTCATATCACTGGAACAGATTTGCATTAACACATGCTGTGGACAGATGCAGCAGAAATGTATATATTCTCTGAAAAGAAAAACAAACCCAAAACCATCCACTGCACCCTAACAGCATAGGAATGTTCTCTTCTGTGGAAAGGACTGCAAGCTGCCTAAATTTCTCCTCACGTTCAATACTTCCTTTCATCATCAGAAGACATCTAAGGTCCCTTCCAACCTAACCCATTGTATGATTCTATCATTTTAGGATTTCTCTTGAGCTGTCAACTTTTCATTACCATGAGGTAAATGTAAATAAAAGGGGTGCATTCTTGTTTCCTGAGGTTATTTTAACTCTTTCTGTGTCTGCAATGCAGAAGGAGGGAAGTGGATCACCTGTACACTACAGCTAAATCTTCACATAGTCCAAAAGTTCTTTATTAATGCTATTATTATTAATGTATTATTTCTCCTAAATACAACCTCACCTCCATTTGAGCACTGCTAAAATGAAATGCCTACAGGCATGAGAATACACAGTACTTCAAACCAGCAGAAGATCAATTCTTCAGAGGTAGGTGATGTAAATGGATGATGAGAAACAGCAAAATATATTCTGGCACTTGTATGAGTTACCTTATGGCAGGAAAAACTAAACAACCATGCTACTAAATATGTAGGCTTTTTGAGTCGAGAGGAATGAAAGAGATCAATTTCAGGAATAAAATTAAAAACCTTCACAGATAAGTTTGTTCCCAACTAATGCCATATTACGTATTCTTACTACAGTATTTAACCTGTTGCTGAAATCACTACCTGATTTCAAAATATTCTGTATTTCTAAAGTATGAAGTTTTGGTAGAATCCACTTTCAGTTCCTCATACTGAGCTTAAAATACATATCTGAAAAAGTGACAGAGGCTGTGATACCCATTAATAATACTATTGCAAGTCAAGGTCAGAGCAATATAGAAAGTTAAATACATCAGCTCCCTGACATAAGCAAACCAAACCTTTGTTGATCCAGAGTATTTTCCTTGCATGTTTCATGATAAGCCATGGTTTACACAGTCATCTATTATGGTTATACTTATTTCCCATTTTTTGACATCCTTTAGTCTGGCAGACACTGATATTTAAACCAGGGCAACCTTGCCAAATACAGCTGCTGTGTTATCTTCATAACACACTAAAAAGCATATCTGCTTTGTTCCAAAGAATGCCTGTGTAGGCAACTGGTTCAAAAAGCAAATATTGTTTTGCAGTGATTTAGTGGCTATTGTTAGTAGACAGAAATAAAAAATACCATGCTTGTTTTGACTGACTGTGAATAAGGAAGATGAACACGAAGCTTGATTCAATTGCTAGAGATGCCAAGGAGGATCTTCTAAGGATTACAGTGAGAGATGGATAAGGCCATACTGAAGAGTCAAAATCAGGAGTAAATGCAGCTGGGCGAAGGAATGCTTTGATGCAAGAGATGTGCCATAATCCCTCTCTCAAACGAACAATATTCCTTTTAGGGCAGCAACCTATTTAGGTGACTTCAGTTGCAAGGCACCTTATGACTTCTTCTGCACAATACTTTCAGACCAACTGTAGCTGAGGCCTTTTACCCACAGCCACAGGCAATAAATTTAAGAAACTTTATTCCTAAAATGTTTTTAGTATGAGAAAACTTTTCTCTCAGTACTAAATTTGACAGTAGTGTTGAACAAACAACTTAAGCTCTACAAGTTACAGAATCACAAGATGTTTAATACAAAGAATACATCCCATTTCAATGCAGAAGGTGGAATTAAAATTGTTTCAGTCATACTGCTTGCAAAGCAAGAATAGCAAGATGCTTTTTGCTATTATATCCTTACAAATCATGGTCCAAGCTATCAGTGTTCTCTAATGAACCTCCTCTTGTATTGCTAAAATATACACAGGTTTCTTCTTTTATCCCATCAGCCCTCCATGTTGTATCTGTTAGCATTTTTTAGCCTCCAGAGTATCATTTATGCCAACCAACTGCTCTCTGTTACAGTTTTCAAGAAAAGAGTGAAAAAGTAAGTTGATCTCATAACTGAAAGCCCAGTTTAGGTAGTGTTAGAGATGGAGAGTCAACACAAAAGTCCTGAAACAAGGAGGGAGCAGTGGAAGGTCCATGTGCTATTTAATCAGTGATTAAAACCTGAGGGTGTTTCTTGTATCTAAAAATTGGATGGGGAAATACTCCTAAATAACATATAGTACATGCAGGAAACACAGAGAAATACTATGAATTCACGTAACAGCACTAATGTCTTATATACCATTTCTAACCTGTGCAACCTCTGAACTACATGTATTTGCCTTATTTTTTCAGTGTAATTAAATATGAAAAAAAATATGAGAAAAGAAAGTGAGACAGAAAAAGGCAGACAGATGGGAAGACAGAAGAGAGAAAGAAAGATAACAAGACACCTGCAAAATAATCATGTAGAAACTATATAAATCCAAATTAATAACCAGGCCAGCTTATGAAGCATCATCTAGCTGCGAGAAATAAATAAATGTACCTGGGATGTGAATCAGGCTGTGTCACGTAGGCACTTAGACCTTATTATTTGATTTGTAGTACCAAGTAATGAAGCCAAGCATGCATTTAGACAGTTTGAAGCAGAGGGACTCTGGAAAACAAGTTAATGGCAGAGGCAGGTATATCTGCACAACTCAATAGTTAAAATGGCCTCAACAATTAGAGCTAATCACAGATGCAGCATTTTCACATTTGGCTCCTGTACATGTATATATGCAGTAATACTTACGAGGAACCTATGCATAGGTTTTCTCTGGGAAAACAGGTTTTTTCCAGGAAGCAGATTAATAAGGTATAAGCTGCACCATGGTTAAAAAAAAAACCTGCCTTTTTTTTTCCCCTCTATTTTTTTGGAAGCTGTTGAACATCATTATAGCAAATCCACTTCTTCCCATTGTTGGTGCAAAGGCCATTGCCCACCACAAAGCTAGAGCACAAAAGGAGACCCCAGTAACTTCACTACACAACCCAGCCATGCTGCTCCTGAGAACAGCAGATCAGGGCAGAGTAAAAGGGGGAAGGCCAGTTTGTCCACTTCAGTATTTCCTACAGACTAAGGTAACATTCTCACACCACAGCTTAGCAAAGCCAGTGTCCAAAATCACACTAAAGCCTCATCCCACTTGAGCCTACTGGAAAAATCTCAGGCACAAGTAAAGAGATTGAGCATAGCTGCATTTTACTCTTCTTCACAACAGTATTTTTTAATTCAAACACTTGCACAAGCTATTGATACCACCTAGAAGGCATGTACACAAGTCAGCCCTGATGCCTGAGCACACACCAGGCAAGCTAAAATACAGGAAAACCTATAATCCTTTATTTACTTCATGGATACAAAGAGGAGTTCATAACTTGTCCTACACACAAGTTTACATTTAAGTGTAAACCACCAAAGTTTAAAAAATTGTAGCAATAGATGAAACAGACACTTTTATACTAGTCAGAACAAAAAATATGAGCAGTAAATAAAAGCTCAAATTCTTCCTGGTATAAAATTAAATAATCATAAACTCCAGGAAAAAAACCCCAACCAACAAAACATAAAAAAATTCAGTTAAGCAGTACTTCTTAAGATATATTACCATAATCAATCAATGCAAGCTTAGAAAATCAGATACTAATCTCCATGGCTCACAGCTATAATTAACCCTATTAATAAATAATAACAAACAAAATGCCTAAATCTAGATTTTTTTAAATTGCTTATAGAAGCCAATAAAGTACACACATTATCACACCAATAACTTCATATTTCCTGAAGCAAATTCACAAAAGATGTTTCATTATCTCTCATAGAGCAAAGTTTGAAAGCAGAAAGAGAAATGATGTTCTGAATATATCTTCTACAAATGTAAGCAAAAAAAAAAAAATCACAGAAGCATTTATTTCTCTCTGCAATACTAGCCTTTGGGTGGTATGTCCATGAGGCTTCCAATTTACCAAACCCCTTGTTTTTGAGGAGGTCTCTGGGACAGAAGTGTTTCGCTAGCAGTCTCTTCCCGCATTTCAAACAGCATTTATGCAGTGTCTGCTGTGGGCCTCATCCCTCCTCTGTGTTTGTGCTGTGCCCTGCCACTGTGCCCTGCACTGCTTCTGCAGCCAGGCACCATCTGCCACTCGTGGATCACATAGGTGACATTTCTTTTGGTTGCAGTTCTAAAAGTGCTTTTCCAGCTCCAGAGTGCATGCAGATCCCAGAAGCTGTGCCATCTACCCCACCTAACCCTACCAGAAAAGCATGGCAGAAAAAAAACATGCTCCTTCCCTGTGTAGCTTCTACTTCAACTGATACTGAAACTGACCATAATCAAATTCAAATTCCTTATAACCAAGTTTCAGATGCACATGCCTTGATATCTCTCATATTTCCAAGATTGTATTATCATAGAAGGTGCCAAGTACCAAGTCAATGCTCTGCCTTTTTACCCGAGGAATGTCTCTTGTTTCTATTAATAATATATTAGACAAGGTAGCACTGAAAATTTTTGAAAAGACAAGAGCTCTATTTGTTTGTGTCACTATTATTTCAGAAACAGGAGCTATTACACAGATAAACTATTTCATATACATCAAAGGAAAGACAATAAGGTACACAAGTTCGAAAAAAAGCGGAGTAAAAATCATAGAATCATAGAAAGGTTTAGGTTGGAAAAGACGTTTAGGATCATAAAGTCCAGTCACTGGTCCAGAACTGCCTGGTCCACCACTAAACCATAAAATTAGGAATGGTTTGGGTTGGATGGGGCCTTAAAGACCATCCAGTTCCAACCCCCTCTGCCACGGGTAGGGACACCTTTCACTCGACCAGGTTACTCAGTGCCCCATCCAACCTGGCCTTGAACACCTCCAGGGGTGGAGCATCCACAACTTCCCTGGGCAACCTGTGCCAGTGCCTCGACATCCTTATAAGTAAAGAATTTTTTTGTAATATCTGATCTTAACCTAACTTCCTTCAGCTTAAGGCCATTTCTCCTTGTCCTATCACTACATGCCCTCATGAAAAGTCCCTTTCTATCTTTCTTTTAGACCCTCTTGAAGCACTGCAGAGCTGCTCTAAGGTCTCCCTTGAGGCCTTCTCTTCTCTTCTCTTCTCTTCTCTTCTCTTCTCTTCTCTTCTCTTCTCTTCTCTTCTCTTCTCCAGGTGGAACAGCCCCAATTCTCTCAGCCTGTCTTCATATTAGAGGTACTCCAACCCTCTGACCAACTTTGTGGCCTCCTTTGGACTCACTCCAAAAGTATCTTTCAAAAGGTCAACCATGTCTCAAAGCACCACATTACACATTTTCTGAACACTTCCCAGGGACAGTGATCCCACCACTTCCCTGGGCAGTCAGTTCTAATGTTTAACTACCCTTTCAGTGAAGAAATTTCTCCCCAAAATCCAATCTAAACCTCCCCTAATAAGTTCTTTTAGTTGCTAGTCCTGTGCATGGGCTTGCTATTTGCCTATATACAGAAGATCATGTTTTAAAAGCTTGGTTTGCTTTTGAATTCTTCCATTTGGTCACAACATTTACAGCTTTATGGCCTCTTCATCAAGAAAGATGAATGTCGTCAGCTTCACATGAAGCTACTAGGAGATCTAAATTCTCATCTTTCTGGAATAGCCCAACTGAAGCAAAAGTAAGAGAAGAGTGCTCCCAAAAGCAGAAGCCACAGGTTAGGTAAAAACCCTCAGCCACAGGTTATGCCTTTATTCTGAAATGGAGACACACATCTGCCTAGTTTTTCTAGGTTACTGAGACTCCTAAATGAGATATTCCCTACCAAGATAGAATATAAACATGGACCTTCAAAATGGGCTGTGCTCTGTTTACTTCTTCTCCCATTAGTCAGTGCTAGAGATGGTTCAGGGAAGCAGTCAGCTCCCAGCACCATGTGAGCAGCAGCTGGGAAACAGCAAAGGAGCTCTGTATTCATCGTCTTAATGTGATTAGATCAAATTGTGGTGAGTGATTTTTTCCACCCCTATCCCCAGCGTCATTTCTCAGTGTCCCAAGGAATCACAGATGGCAGACCAAAACGTGCAGTCTGGTCATGTAGCCCATTCTATTACAGCAGTGCAGCATTTTCCTTTACAGTAATCTCTTAATGGTATTTGCAGCCAAGTCCACTTTTAAATACCCCTACATATTCCTTTGTGAAAGTGAAAAACTAAAATCAGTTCTGTTACTTACATGTAGAAATATTCCTGCTCTATTTATTTATGACATGCTCTTGTATTAGACATCAGAAAAAATAAAGAGGAGGAAATGGGTTTTGAAAATGTTTGGGACAGTTGTATATAGTATTATTACAACTAATTCTCATAAAATCCATCTGCCACACCAAGGGTTTGTGTTACCAGGAAACCATTTAAAAAGGGTTCTGAGGGAGAAAGAAATTATAATATCCCTTTCCTCTCTTTCTCACACTTCTCAACCTGCCTTTTACAAAAAATTAGAGTTATGTGAGCTTTTCCATGCAGACAACTTACCCTGGTTTTATGAGAAGTACTGTGCAGATTAGAGGAAATGCTAGATGCTTCTAACCCAAAATTAGGTTTTTCCATCTGAATGATGCAATAGTAATTGCGAGGCGTCCTATGGCTTGCTATACCAGAGAAAAACATTTGTATCATCCTATAAACCCAAAAGATGGAAATGAAAAGCGACAATTTCTTTGTGCCTCAGTCTTGTAATCTGGAGGCAGAACAGACCGAATAGAGACCCTTCTTCTCAAACCCTAGAAAACGGCTGAGGGGCAAGTAGGTTCACACAGGTCTCATGGAAATGGATGAGTAGAAAGAGAATGTACAAAAACAGGATAAAACACAAATATCTATGATAAAGCACTGCACACTTCTGCTTTTTCACTTGCATGTATTGCTTCCTTTTACATCTTCACCTACATTAGACTGTAGGTGTCTGACGTGCTGGGAGCATAATGCTGTCCTCCACAGCCAGTGGAGGGAACAGACACATCACCTGGCCCGGAGTGGGACCATCTTCTACAGATGCCTACCCTCACCTATTTATCATCAAGTGGACCCATTTAAATCACTGAAATTAGACTTCTACCACTAAAATCAGAACATTATTATCGGGCAAGATAAATTTCACTCTAAGGTGTTCCGTAAGTGTCAAAAAAATGTAACTGCAATTGCAAGGCAGCTCCTCACTGCACCTAGCTGCAGTCTTTTATGTTACACTGTTGATGTGGAGGTGAGAAAAGCAGGACTCACATGCATCTATTCTTGTCATGAAGGAGATGGGTTAGGAAAAGGAATAGTATAAGAAAGGCAAGTAATACATACCACACCTGAAATGTGCTGAAGTGTTAGAAATAAACACGAATGAAGTGTCTTATATTTCTTGAGGGTTTTTTCTAGTTTATTATCTAAAAGTTCCTACCAGAAATGTGAAATTGATCTCACTAAAGTCTCATCACAACAGAAACTTTAGAGTGAACCAAATGGAAACATTCTTAACTAAGATGATTATATGAATTCGCATTTCTAAACATTTTCCTTAAAACTCAGATTAGCCAGAGTTTCTGAGATGCCAGTGACCTTACGTATGCTCCTAAACTACATTCAAAGACTGGAACAATTAGACCTAATTATGGCAGAAAGAAATTATGCAAGAAAATCAGAGCTACTTCATCAACCCCTCTTCCAACTGAAAACCTGGCCAGAAAAAACCAATACCAGTAACATTTCTAACTGCAGGTTTCCATCACCTAGGCAAAGTGAGTAAATTGGTGCTAAATTTATGAGCAAAAACTTTACACCAAACAGCACAGAGAATTAAATCATTCATTCTCAAGTGTTCAGTGGAACCATGAATGCTTCAAAAAAAGGGCAAAGTCGGCAACTTGTTAGCAGTTTCTATCACAGGATCAACCACCACTGGCAGGTTCGATGGGTTTTGGTGAATGCTTACTACCATCCTGGCCAGGAGAAAGAACTTTACTTCCTGCTATTTTGCAACAATGAATTAAGTGGACATAATGATAAACAAAATATAGCCTGATTTGACAAAAGATCAGAGAAATTATGAAATACTGACCAAAATGTCAGCAAGAACGTGGGTACTTGCCAGCATGACTAACAGGAAAGTTAAGACATTAGGAAGACTATGTAGCAGATATTTTTTTCTGGGTTTGGAGTTTTTCTTGTTTCTTTTATTGCCTCCCCAAATCTGAAGAGAACTTTTGTGTACATTTCTTGCATTTCAGACGCTGTAGGGCCATTTTGGGATGTACCATTGCAGACAGTATGTCTGGCAGGAACACATCTGTGACCAGGTGCCCATTAAATCATTTCCTGAGCTGTTTTAGGCCTCTTCAGAGGGCCATTTGGTAGCATGCCAGTTCTGGTCTAAAATCTGCAAAGAACCCCTGATTAATTGGGCTTTTGCTATTTCACCATTGTAAGGAACTGTGCTCCTCTTGCATTCTTATGGGACCCCTTGAGTGGTTTCAATGGCAATTGCAGTAAATTTACCCCCATGTCTATATATTTTGTAAATTAGATGAAGTAACTAATGAACAGGAAAAATACTGCTTCAGCAGTGCAACACTGATTCCTTCTCACAATCGTATTTTGGATTCACTATCTTATCTGATGAACTACCCAACATCCAAGTACCCGAGTCTCACAAATTCAATTATTTCCTCTTTATTTTTCATCCAGTAAGATCTTGCTCTTTTTCTTTCACTGAACCTAGATCTCGTTTTAATGTACGCAGGTGGCTAAACAAGGGGATGACGAATACTCAGGTGGATCTATTGGAGCAAAAGCAATCAGACATACACTCATAAGCAGATAGGCGACCTGGAGAATCCAGACCTGAGAAAGGTGGTACAGCACAACAGGCTTCACCAAGGAGGAACAAGCCTGCCCACAGCTCAGGGTGCCAACCTGGCACTGCCATTCCAGGCCAGAGGAACAAGAGCAACATTGCCAGTTTTTCATACAGACACCTGAGACGCAATCAGAATTTATGAGCACTGAATTAACTCACAGTTTAGAAAATGTGTTACTTCAGGGCACAAACACGCAGCTCTTATTTTTGCTTTTGAAAATCTACCCTTTAAGTCCCATACTATCTGTTAAAAACTTGACACTTGCTTTCAATTAAGAATGATGCATTAGGTACACTCACTGGTCAGCAGTCAGTGAGCACCTGAAGAAACAGCTGTTGGGCATCTTGGAAATTCTAACTTCAAGGGAGATGGAAGTCAGCAAACTTGTAGCAATCTGAGCATTCAGCCTCCTACAAGCAAAGTATTTTTATACATCACCAAAAAGTGACTACAAAGATGTGGTAAATGTCACTGAGACTCCGGAACAGACTCCACTATGACTGCAGAAGGCCTCAAGAGGCAACGGTAGACAAGCCAATGTCTTCAGCTCCACTGTGTGACAAGAACATACCATGGCAGCCTGACAGAGCAGCCACTGAAAACCTGTCACTACAAAGGTTAGCAAGTATCTGAAATTACTGATCGATGGGATTCTTGCAACTGGACTTTTTCAGATGTCCAGAATGCAAGACAGAATAATCTCTTTTAACACAAATACTATCAGAGCCCTGACCTGCCCTGTGACATTTAAGAACCTCATTGACTTGAAGTTTAAAAATTCTTCCAGGACTCAACAGGGTTCACCAAGTCCTCACAGCACAGTTTTGCTCTCAAATGGGGGCTGCCATATATAAGTAATACATCTTCCAAAGTCAGTGGCATTCCACAGCGTATAATACACCGCTTTCCTGACAACTTATCACATACAGTCTTGGAGAATGGCAGGTAGAAAAGGTGGAACCTGTAGCACTGCGTGTGTTTTCAGCTGTCTGTTAGTCTCAGTCGAAATAGAGCCAGCAATGAAGAGCAAAGAAAGAGGAGTAACAGTGAGGATTTTCTGTTACACACAACAGCTTGCAAACCTGGCCTCCCTCTGAAGCAGGCCTGGTGCCTGAAAACCAGTTCACCTCTACCTCATGATGAGCCCAGTCACACATGCAGGGATGCTCAGCTATTAAAGGGATCTTTCTGTCTTGCTTTAGCTTGTTTGCAAATCAGGTCTAGTCAAGGCAAGGACAGCTCAAAAGATCAGATGCAGAATGATTCAGTAAATGTAAAATGGAGCTTGTGGTGATTTTGCTACTCCTTAACCTTGAAAGTCACATCACAGAGCAAAAAAAACCGCCTCAATAAAAATGCGCTGAACATTTCTATTAACTTTGGCTTTCTACCTGACTGGCCCCAGTGAGCTTCTGTAGCTGTAGAATGAGTTTAGTATCACAGAAAAATAAATCAGTGGTGCCATAACAAGCACAGCTTCCACTTACATGACTAAGGAGGTTCAGAGCTGGATCCTTTACTTCTGTCTAGTTTTGTAAAGGCCAGTGGAGCTCAAGCCATTCACACTGCTCTGGGACTGGTCTAAATCAAAATTCAACAATAGGGTGGTAGGGAAAAAAACCAACCTAAACAGTTATCTTTATTAGCTTTAGGAAGGGGGGAACAGCCCTTTCTTCCCCTAAGGCTTTCCAAGAAACATGTCAGAAAGATTCATATACATAGACAAAAAGAATAAAACAGTAATGTCACAACAAATAAGAAATGAGAGCTATCAGTAAAACAGATGCTAGCAATGGCAAGGGAGAAAAACAGGAAACATTTACATTAGTAAGAGTTGTTTTTTTCTGGCAAGTGGCAAGTGTGACTGAGTTGGTGCTTCCAGAGTATGTTTAAAAGAAAGAATCAAATAATGCTGTATGCCTACAATTCTTCACAGAATCATAGAACATCCTGAGTTGAGACTTAGAAGGATCATCAAAGTTCACATATATAGATATATACAGTTACATACACATGAAACCAACACACTGTATACATTATTGTTGATATGTTCTGTATTTTCAAATACATTGTGTATTTTCCTACAGTTTCTCATCCAGACTCACTGCAATCAATGGAAAAACTTCCATTACTTTCAAGTGACTTTGGAAGAGACTCTGAGAAGCTATTGCAAAACGGAATTTTCACCTGTCTTCCTTGTCCAGTAATTTTTTTTTTCTTTACACTTATCACTCAATTAGTATCTTTTTTTTCATCCCCAGTCAGATCTTATCAATGCTGTTCTGTCCAGGCATGGGGACTACATTATCTCCATTTACTAAACTGAAATCAAAGGAAACTTTTACACCCTTGGGCATTTTTTCCCTCTTGCAGCTATGTCTGTGTTTCTTTATCTGTCTTTTTTTCTTTTGTTTTGGTTTGCATTTTTTTTTCTTTCACTGTAAATAAAAAACTCTCCAGAGGAACTTCTGGATTCTTGGTTTTGAATAAGGCTAATCAGGTTCCCAGAGAACAATCTTGCTTTTTATGTCTATTTGCAGATTCAACACTCTTCAGGGCTCTTCAACAAAAATATTTTAGATCTTCAAAACAAAAGTTGCTGAGCCCCAGGTTCAGTTTTCTCTTAACTTTCCTTTAACTCACTCCTTATACACAACTACTGTAGCAGCACACTAAAGGATATTGTGCAGAGTTCTTCAACATAGATCTCTTAGATCCAAACAAAGAGTTCAGTTCTCTTTGATTACATTAACTTTTTTAATCCAAAAGGTTTTTGGTGAAGCATATGTTCTGCATCATTAAAATCAGATATTCTCGCTTTGATCTTTAAGTTCTCTCAGTTGACTGCTTCTCCAAACTACAAACTATTTTAGCTTTTGAAGTTATCTTCTTGCTCTGTACAGAAAACCTGAACCTTCAGCCAGATTTGATAGGGTTACAAGATAATAACCATATACTATTGTATTTACTTTTTACCTATTAAACTTTGCTTTACAAAAAATACGAAGCATTGTCAGAAAAAACTTTAAAAACCTAAAAAAAAAAAAAAAAAACTTAAAACCTATAAACCAGAGAGAATTTTCTATGTAATATTACATACTTAAGTTTGTTAAGTAAATCTAGGAACATTCTGTTTCAATGTACACTATCTTTTATACTCTGTATTTATCAAACTAACTATTTTTTTTTTTTTTTTTTACTTTTCCTTTTTTTTCAAAGTCAACAAGAGTCTGGACAGGCAAAGATAGGAATCCTGTGCATTTAAAGTAGTGCAAATGGCACACAGTGAATGTCAGCAGCCAGACTGTCACACAACCCCAAACTTTCCTCAGCATGGAAAGCCAGAGAACAATTGCAGAAGTTGAAGTGTGACATTACAGCAAGATTAATTGAAGAAGTTGGGCCAGCTGAAAACAGCCAAGAAGGCCATTTGTCACTGGACTACAACAGGCATTAAATGGCTTCCAAAAATAGCAGGACTGCTGGTCCCATGACAATCCTAGTGATTCTGGAAGGAAATACCTAGCCCAGCCTGAAAGCCCAGCCTGGAGATGTGGGACATGAGGCATCCAAGCTCCCGGTCCCATTGACCGGATGTTAAAAGCTTTGGCTGGAACTATTTGGTTCTCAAATTCTACAAATAATAGTAAGAGAAGCAAACATTCAACCAGATGTAAAAAGTCCTAGTTAAAATGAGAGTAAAAGGAAAATTCAAGATGGAGTTATTAACACTGATTGAAAAAGACAGTATTTGTGACTCCATGAAGGAGGAGGGTCACCAATTCAGTTTCTTATGACATTTTAACATGACACTAGAGGTGGAAGAGGTGTGATTGAATGTGAATGATCATGAAATACAATCCATGTAAAGTGAGCAAGTATCAATTCATAAAGTGGAATAAAAGCCTAAATGTTTTTGATAAAATAAAGTAGTTCTGCATTAAAGTTTATCAAATAGCATCTTATAAATGTGACATTTGTCAAGAATAGAGGATCAAATAAAATGCATTCCCTAGTAAGTCCTGTCTGTGTGTATAAGAGTGACTATGTCTCTGTGTGTCTCTAAATAAAAAACTACACATTCTATTTTAATTTGGGAAGTTATTTTCATTTCAAGCATTCTCTGCATGGGGCAAATGACTTCTGAAGATGAAAACATTTCCCACACATGCTTCACATCATGTAACAAGAGAAAGATCACTCCCAAATTCAATCTCTCATTCATGCCTTCCCATCCCCCGTTTTTCCTCCCTGTTTCTTTTTCTCTTAAAAAAACCAAGAAACCAAGAGAGAAAGCAAGAGAGCAAGCAAGAGAGAAAGAAAGAAGGAAGTGTTTGGCAAATCAACAGCAGAAATATTTCAGAAAATGTCCAAGCCATACAATCCTAAACTTTATTTGGACTGAATCACATGAAAAGAGACATCTTGTGAAGAAAAGTCATTTTTACATGCCATCTTTTTCCAATTACTTCCCAGTAACAATTTAATGAGAACTGTAAAATACAGTGCATATCCACCACTGCATGACTGTAGTACTCAGCGCTTCTGAAAATCAGGTATCCAAATTTACCAGCTTTCTATAATGCCAGTTCATCCTAATACTTTAGCATATGAAAAACCGTATTCAAATGACTAGTTCATCTGATGTTTATGTCTCTGATTCTAAAACGACATATGATGGTGATAATCTGGCAGATGTTTAATAACTGAGACCCATTACAACTGATGAAATTCTAAACTCAAAAAATTTCAGTAGAGTTTAATTGCAGAAACATTTAGTATGATAAAAGAAAACTCTGTAAGTTTAATATTCATTTTTCTTATGTAATTATATTTCCATTATATACTTCCTAGATTAAGGTAAATCTATACTATCTAATAAACATAATTATATGAAATGTTCATATAATATACTAAAGAAAGTAACAATTAAAAGCCCATGATTTAGTTACTCTGCGTAACTCATCATTCTCAGAGAATGAAATATTGGATTAATTCATTTACTTTCAACCAAGCACTTACAAGCACTCTTCTAGAGATAGACTGCATATTCCTTCTTCAATTCTTTGCTTCGTTTGCTACCTACTTACATAAATATAAGAAAATCTTACCTAAAATCCCTATCTTGTTGTGGAACCTCGTTGTTGACCACATTAGAATCTTTTCATAAATAGTTTATAAAATTATATTAAATAATTAAAAATATTATTAACATTCTACTTCTTGTACTTCATAGAAATTTATAAAAATTATGTAATACTACAATATCTAATAAATATTTAACTTACGTGAACTATGTTTACATGAATTTTTACTACAATTCTGCTCCTTTTCCCAGTAATAGAGATAACTGTTTTCTGCAATTTCAAAACCAAACACCTTTGAAGGGTATTTCTTGTCCATATGCATAGCAATGTTGCTGCCCTCACTAAGAAAATGTATATATACACATGCTCTACTCTGGTAGTGCCTTCTCTTGCCTGTAATAATTTTAAAACAGTAGGGAAAGATTATATTTAACTACGTAATAACAATGCAGCCTTGATACAGGAGAAATTGCATAGATGGTATCTGCACACAGATAAGGAGGAAACAGAAGAGGGATCTGGGAAGAGCCTGTTTCAGGGGCAGCCTTCCTACAGGTCAGAAGAATAAATTCATTCTTGTCTTTGTAGAGTTTCCAGCTCAACAACATCCTACTATTTTACACTTTGGAGGAGGAGCAACTGTTATCCCATTATAAAGTTTCTGTAGTTCTGGAGGATGAATGCAGTAAAACTGAAGGAAAACTAGGATCTGAGCCTGAGCCAGTGGCTATTGAAAGCCAGTGGAAGGGAATTCCATTTCCTCAGTGGTATCCTGCGTGTACAGCGTTACTTATGAACTGCATACATTAGCTGATCATTTGTTCTCAGCTTATTCTTAATCCTGTTTTACAAACATAATGTTCATCTTCTAATGACAATCTAATTGCTTGGTGCCATGTTTACTAGTGTGAATGAACCACAAGCCATGTCACTGTGAGCTGAGGGGAGTATTCCAGTGACTGGGAGGTTAAAAACTCCTGATCTGTAGAGAGGGAAAACTTGTTTCTTAACTCTCTGGTACAAATTATTTCCAGGTGCTGATAATTATCACTCATGGAGCCTGATTTTCCAATTTCTACATCTAAATATATACTTGACAAGTTAAACTTTTCATCATGTGCAGCAGTCTCCTAAAGGCTGAGAAGGACAGGCTGCTGATGGTTGAAACCCATTTCACTTAAAATAGCAACACTTAATTACAAGTCTTGTTGTTTATTCCTTTTCACAGTATTTCAAATATATCTTTTTCCCAAAGGAAATAATACTGTATGTTATTAAACAGGTAAGTATTATTGCATCTGCTTATGAACAAGAATTGTGAATAGCCAAATAATTACCTGGGAAGGCTCAGAAACAACACAGATAAAAAAGAAAAAATCCATCAAAACCTAATGTTTTCCATTATGTAGACTTCCTGAAGTTATCTTACTGTACACACAGAATTTTGGTATTTACATGCAAAATTCACAGGAGTGTGCAGTGTGCATGTGCTAACAGAGACATGACATATAGAAAAGCAACAGATTCAAGCATTCAGTGTTTAAATGTATGTTCAACACATAAACGCAAGCCCTCATGCTTAAATATTTTTGCCACGAACCAGACAAAAAGTTATTAAAAGAAGGTAAAAACGGGGTCCAGCAAGCAAAAATTCAACAGAATTTAAGGGCAATATAAGCACCATAAAACCACCCAAGTGTTTCTTAAGTTGTTGCCAGTTTTAACCTTCTGTGCAGCTTTCTGTAATCTTTCAGGAGCCTGCTTTTTGCCCATCTGGCATCCATGAAACTGATCAGTCAATTAATTTTGAAGCAACTCTGACATAAGTTTATTAAAGGTGGCCCAAGAGACTCCATTAAAGTGAACTTTTAGCAAAAGCCATAAATGCAAGTGTTTCCCATGCAGTATTAGAATGATACATAAAATTGTCATAAAGATCTGTACCAGTCATTCTTACACTGGCTGCAAAATTACTGCCCCTGAAACCCTAGAAAAGATCAACCTCATGATGTACTGGGGCAGGATCATTCCAAAGGACATGCCTTAAATCAGGAACATGTCTTTTTGCATTAAAGACTGCATTACAGGAGGGCGAAGGTGCTGCTTGTTTTCCCAACAGCAAACACCTGCAGACTCCAGGCTCTCAATACCTGCAACGTTACTAATGATTAAATTAATAGTGGCAGCGCTTGAAATTGAGTCCACTTGATCTTAGGGTCTCACAGATTAAAGTATTAGTCCACTGAACCATGTTACTAGACTTCACCTTAATCTATTAGATACTTCCTTGTCTTTGTTCAGAAAGAATGGTAGGAAAAAACCAAAATAGTAGAAATCTTGAAAGACTGACAAGTAAAAATGCAGAAATTTCAACAGACAGCCTAGTCAAAGGAAAAAAATCTACTTAACACTGTCTGTAAATTAAACTACACTGGGCTGTTCTAGGCTAGATCCTCAGCTTTTATAAATTAAGAGGCCTCCGAGGCTGTCCAATTTTCATTTGCAAGGATATGAAAAAGTATTTTTTATTACTTTGATGCTTTCATGCTAGAATGAAAACTCCGGGAGAACTGTAAGGAAAACATTCAATTTCTTGCTGGATAAAGTGATGCAGAGGCAAATTAAATGACTCAGAATCACACAACTGTTTGAAGACAGAAAAAACCATAAAATTTATCATTCTTTTTGATCTTCTGTTCCCACCATTGGTCTTACAGACCAGTGTACCTGGCGCCTGAAGATGAAATACCATTTGTTAAACAACAGTTCAGGTACTAAGCATGTATGTATTCCATGATTGCATTTTGATCTGCATTTACCCCACCTAATTCTAGGCATTCATTGATACAGCCTTTCCAGGTATTTTGGTCACAGAGGAATGAGAAGCAATTTCAGAGTTCAATTCAGACACTAAGTGAACACCCTTCCTCAAAGCACCACCCATCACCCTTCTTTCCCTCACTGCAAGAGAAACCCGGACCAGCTGCAATGGTTAGATCCCCGTTACTGAAGGAGCAGTTCAAACCTATGTCTTTTGCTCTGCTAGGTGCCAGAAGTGAACATAACATTATGCAAAACGACAAAAAAAATTGCATCTTTACTTATATGTAAGTATGGACTGAGTTTCCTAGTTCACCGATTCCAAAAGCAGAAGCCTGAGTGAATACATAAACAAAGGCAGAGACCACGGGGGTTGAACAGCTTGCAAAGTGCAAGACAAACATAAAAGAAATCAGAGATACCATTAGAAGCACATACAACAAAAGAACTTCAAGCCAGAAACACCCAGAAGCTTATTTCCTTCGTGATTCACAGAGCATATTGCAAAACTGCAGTGAGTTGGCATAAATTTGTCAACTTAAGCTCTGGTAGGAAATGTCTGATAGTAGGAGATCACCCGTTAGAGGGTAGAAGCAAAATGAACTAATACGAAAGCCAGGTGGTGAGTGGCAGCAAAAAGAGCTGCTGCCAGTAATTGACTTGGTCTCTTTTAATATTCTTTCAAAATTACCTTCGTTCTCTCTCTGTCACTACACCATCACGTACCCTCCAAGTCCCTCCTTAAATTGCATCCTGAGCACCGTTCCTTGTTTGTCTGACCTTTGCTCCAGCACAATCAGCCCCAGGGAGGAACACCCCCGGCACTTGGCCTGGGGCCGCAGGGAACAAAGATACGCTGGAGTAACTCCCCATTTCTTCCCCATTGGATAAAACGTTAAATCTTAAATTGCAACGGAATTAAACAATGCCTTGCAGTACATGACATCACTGCATTTAATTATCTCCAACATTCTTACACATTCACTTAAGACTTAAAAGGGGAGAATTCACCTCACTTCCGATAACGGGTTCTTTAGATTTACTTGTATACATTTAGTTTTTTTAAAGGACCACATTCCAGCACCATTTCTTAAGATATTCTTAACACAATTTAGCAAAAGCTCTGTAATCCAATACTTATGACATGAGCTGTAAGGAATAAACTATGCCAGAATCTCTTAAGTCCACACACAGCAGGATGCAAACCTAGTAGCAACTGTACTGAATTACAACCAATAGGAGAAGTCACAGGTCACCGAAGCCACACAGAGCCCTGCTACAGCCAACAATGAAACTTAATGTACTTTCCATGTCCAGAACCATCCGCTATAGAGCTTCTGTAAAACAGATTAATGATAATAGCGGCAGAAACTAGGAAAAAAATGCAAGAAATGGAAGCCTGGCCAATATTCCATTTGTAATTTGTCACACTATCACACAATAAGACTTCAGTATGAATGTGTTGCCAATTTACAATTCAAATAAGCTTCCTTGAATTTTTAAAAGAATGGACTGTACACATCAGTCACTATGACAAAAAATGCCCTGTCAGGTTAATTTTAAATGCGCTTTTTATTTGTTACTGTTAACTAATCCCTGTAATTATTTCTGATTTTTAAAAGAGGCGTAAATTATTAAACAAAATGCAACTCCTGAACCATAACTGGAATGCGACTTGTTTCTGTATACCTGGCAGTATTCCCTAATTTTTTCCTAATTTACAATATTTTGACTTCACCCTAGCTGGTAAAGGGCAATTATTTTAAATTTTTTTAAATTATTTTTTTCTACCACATAAAAACCCCCAATGTATAACCAGCAAAAGGAGCACATTTAGTTAGAGTTTTACATAGGGTCTATTAAGGCAATAACAATTTTTTTCATTTACTTCAAAGGCCATTGCTAAGGCAAGCATTAGGAAAAAAAGAAAATGTTTCTTTTTGTAAAACACTGTTTACCTACAGTTGATGAAATTCCTCCTGGCTGTGAAATTCAGCAGATGGACTATCAGGGGGATGCATTTGGCCTACTGCAAACTAGACACTGTTTTTGTCAGAAGGTGCAGTGCTTTGATGATGCAGGGAAAAAAGCCCATGCTGTTTCTATGTTCTATTAAAAGGAAAGCCATTAAGATGGTAGTTAAGTGGTCAAGGCCTAAAATTAGACTTACCACAAAAGCCAGTGGCAGTATTTAAACTATTGATTCATGAAACAAAACTTACTCTGAGTTTCTGATAAATAAAGTAAAAGGCCACAGAGCCAAAAAATCCTTTCCATACCTGAACACCCACCTAGTTTTAACCATGAGGTCAGTGGCTTTAGCCACTTACAGTTAAGCATCTATCCTCCATCAGCTCAGGGTTTACCTTTTTTGGATTCTCTTACTGGAAAGACTTTATATCCTGAGTTGTGCCGAAGTCAAGGCTAGTAAGACCTGAAGTTGGAAAGGACCATCTGTGCAGCACTGTAAAAATTTACATTGAATTGTTATCTCCATTAGAAGCCTCAGCCATATATTCTACAGATCAATTCAGCTTTAGAAGTTCCCCTTCTTTCTGTGCCATATAATTTTGACTGTCCTTTTTCTTCTATACTCCATAGCCTGCTGCTTCCCAATTACCACCAATTGGGTGTTAGGGCTATGATCCACCTGCACCACCAAAAACCACCTGTCTTCAAGAGAATCAAACTACTCATTCTGGGAGTTATTCAGGCAGAGATAGAAAGAAAAGGAAGATTAGTGGAAGGTTTATTTTTTGCCCAGATCATTTCAAGGATCCAATTCACAACAAAGCCACAAAAATCACTGGGTTATCATAGTGAAGGATAGGCAGGATATGGAGTAAGTGCTTGGGATGGGAGTGTCTTCAGGTGGCTTCAGTGTCATGGAAAACACTAAGAGAGCAGGTGGACAGTTCCACCACAAGTTAAATACTCATTAGGTTCACTCACAGCATCTGCTAGGAAAAACAGATTATATCTTTTTTAGACCAACTTCATGTACAGGTTTCTAAGAGGGTTCACTGCAAAAGTCACTACTTACCTGGGAACATGGTTCACTTCACTTATTTGTGTGTGATACTCTAAGTCATGCATGCTATTTAGAGAAAGATGTTAATTTTTCAGTGTCTTTAGGCAAGGCTGCGTACAAAGGGGCACAGCAAGGCATTAAAAAACAGAAGAATCAGGTGGCAGTAAGATGAACATGTAGTAATTCATTAGCCTATTTAAACTCAGAGGGTTTTTTTACTCCAAATCGAATTTCCCATGACTTTGATACTTCTTTGGAAATAAGTTTCCTTTTTTTCAGTCTTCATTTGATCATTGATTTACACTTATGTACAGCTTATGGTAGGAAAAACCTCCAAGTCTGTTTTATGCAATCCCTGAATAGAAACAGAGGACATTTACACAAAGGGAAAAGTTTTATTGAATCAAAATGTAGAATATCCTATATATTTTCCAAGATAGGATTAGTAACTAGGAACTCTGAAGTATTACTGCCAGTCCTGATACTGATTATATTCTGTATACATTGGCAGGTCACATAACCTTTCTATCTCTGATTGTAAAATAAGGATATAACTTATCAGCCTCACAGCAATGTTGTGAGGATTAGTTAAAGCTAGAAAACGGATGTACAGCATTTTACTAAGCAAAATCCATCAAAAACACATGCAGAGTAAATGACACTATGTAATTTGACCTGGAATTTAATTCAGTTATAGTCTATGATAGTCAGGCTTTTGGATAAACAAAAGCCAACTTACATTTCAACCAAAACTGGAACTAAACCTAAAATGGATTTTTAGTTGATGTTCAAAAAGAAGCAGTTATTTTCAAGGGTTGTCCTGTTATCTGTGTCTTTCTCTATAATTTCTAGTTCTAACTTATGGTCATAAGGAGCAGCTCTGATACCTTTCCTCGTAAGAAAGCTTGTTTTTGCAGTTATTTCTGGCACATCCTGCAGGTTCAAGAGAGATTTGGGTAGCTTAGCTAAGCATCTCAGCTTTGGGGTACTTCTGCAAACTGAAGCAAAGCTCATGGCCTTTGCCAATTCCTTATTGTAATGCTTTTATGGTCTCCAGTGCAAAAGAAAATCGTCTTCAATTTATTTGAAAATGTTAAAGGCAAAGTGAGTACAAGAAAATGAGAACTGCAACTCCCTGAGGTGACATTCAAGTGAAGACTGAAAGAGGGTGGAGTTCTTAATCCTAAAATTAGGCTTGTAATACCTCCAGTGCATACCACCAGGAAATGTACAGTTTTTCAAATCCACTAATGTAGCAGATGAAGGGCAGGGTTATTATTACAGGGCTACAGAGTTTATCACTATCCAGTGAAACAGGAAGGTCAGCTTATTTACTGGTCCAAATTCTGTTTTCTGCAATGCTTTTACTCATCGGTTTCCTTGAGGCAGTGGGATGGTCAAGGAGAAAATGGCACTCAGGCTTGTAAACAACAGCAGCTTTGCTACCTGATCTGAAAATCGCCCCTTTAACAGAAACAAGTCAGAATTTAGGTGAGATTTGTGCTGCTTCCGTAATTAGGGACAGTTCTGATTTTTCAAAACCTCTAATGTAATGCTATCGCTGCAGGGTAAACACGTGACGCTTTTGTTTTGTGCCCTTCTCTATCAGGTGTTAGCAACACCATCTCTAAATTACAATTTTAAAATTTTTAGCTGTATGTTGCAAACTTAGGTCTTATAAACAAACTAAAAGTAGATGTGCAGCCCATTTCACCAACACAGTCTACAGCTGGAATTTTTGATCCTTTGCACATAAGGATACTTCCTCAACTTCAGTTCCCTGGAGCTAATATGTCATCCATCACCACTGTACTCAGTAAAAGAGTGGTGAAATTTTCTTTTACGTTGTTTTCCATCATAACTGATACATCAGTATGAAAATAAAAACCATTACTTTTTTTCAGTTATAGACTCAGTCCCTCCAGCAATTTACCAGAAGTTTGGTTCTCATACAAGTTGGTAGAACCTCACAGATGAAGAGGTCATGAAGTTCATTCACAGAAGAGGACTAACTGTGCCATTCACAGTTCCCACTTGGCCAATTTGAGGAATATGTTTTTATGAGCTGTGCTTCCCAAATTATGACATATTGAAAGCCCAGTGAAAGGTGTAATTATTGACTGAAAGACTAATTTGATTACTCAGTGCAAAAACCAGACAAAAATACAAAAACCCTAAATCTACAGAGAAGGAGAAGAAAACTCATGCTGGTATGTGTTCCAAACAAGTCTCCAAAATAAATCTATTGCAATTTGCAGTATAAAAATGACCTGTATTAACTTACTTTCAAGACATCTTTTGGTCAAATATGAGTTTTTGTATTTAATGTATTTGGTCGCTTACTTTGCTGCTCCATTCTTCTTTTTTCCTCTCATGGCAGATCCCAGTTTGGCCCTCCAGGATGTAGTCTCAGTGTGTCATAACTATTCAGTTCTTTCCTGCTAATGCCTCTTAGCATTTTACTCTCCTTTCTGACCCCACGGTTTTCCCCTACTTGCCTTATTCTTGATCCACCATTTCCCCCATCCTTCCTCAGTACACTTCTCTTCTGCTTCTTTTCTTATCAACTGTATCTATTTACATGCTGGGTTTGAAATTTTCCCGAGGGTTGAATGAACTGTTTGCTGTGTTGCTCTGATTATGAAGTACAACAGACAACAATACTAATAAAGCTAAGATAGGGTAATTCAAATCTGTTGAAGAAAAACTAACAACAACAGAACACAATGGAATAATCATTCCCTTAACTCAGTGATTTCCCTGCAGCAGAAAAAGGCTTTCTGGATTACATACAGAATAACCTTGGCACAGCTTCATATAAGTGCTGGGGCCTACTAAGGAAATGTTTGATATAATGCCAGCAATGGGCAATAAAACTGAAGTAAATCAGATACTAAATGGGCAGGACACAGCTTTCTTGTAGGGCTCTACAGCACCTAAAGCATGCTTATCATTACCAGATTTTTTTTTTAAGATTTCTAAAAAAGTGTTAACTCTACTCAAAGTCAGATTTCTTTTCTGTTAAGATGTAGTTTGCCTATTTCTGATCTAAAGTCACTGTTTAAAAATACAGAGTAACAGGCCCTTCTTTACCAGTGACATAATAGAATGAATTAATTATTGCTCTTACCTTTTAATTAATTTTATGCAAACCCAAGACAATGCATCTTTTGTTTATAATATTGGACTTCAATGACGGTTTCAATTAGTCTTTTGTTTATACACATATGGACTTCTGAGGTTTATTTCCTACAATTATAATGTGTACTGTATTCATAGTAATCTGTACTCTAAGGGTCAGATTCAGCTCTGTCGGAGGTGAGTGTAAATCTAATTTGTTCTGATTCTGACATCCTCACTACCCACATAAAGAACAAAGTGGGCTTAACTCCATGAAGTTAAACCCTTGAAAATATCAGATCATTTAGGTTAGATTTCTGTATAAAGTGAGGGATTACATTTCACATAATGATCTCTGTAGTGAGTCCAATACCTTGTATTTGTCAGAATTCTTGAAGAAAGGCATTCAGTCTTCATCTCATGTATCAAAAAATGGACACCCACCTTCCCATTCTAACAGTACTTTTTTCAATTGCCACCAGTCATCACTACTGAAACATATCCCATACTTCTCATTTGAATGCATTTAATTTTGACTTTCAACACTACTGGCTTTTTGCTTTACTTTCAGAACAAGCAGGGAGAGTGGTGGCTATTAGTACTCAGTAATTTTTTCCTGTGAAGATATTTCATGCCATTAATCAATTCAATTCTCAGGTTCCTTGTTGTTAAGGAAAGCAGATAATGTTCTAAATTTCTATTCCTCTCTGTAAAACACTTGCTTCACTGAATAATTATGTGTCTCTTTCCTGCTTGTCCCTTCATTTTTTTTTAATTTATGTATCAGAAATGTTTGTAATTCTCTAGCTAACAAAACATGATGCAATGGAGCAGAGCCAGATCTGGATTTGGATTTCAAGCTATTTGTGATCAAACATATGAAGACATATTGTAGAGATGGCTAATTGCATTTCCATTTATTTCCATTACAGTAATTTTGTCCTCTAAAAGGGCTGCAGAGAAAGCTGGATTATTTTTACACTGTTAAGTAAGACAAGTGGAAACAGCTTTTAGAGAAAAGCTGAGGCCACAGAGCACAAATGACAATGGATCTTTGTGTTTCAAAGGTGTTGCTGAATATTTTACTCCTTATAGACTGTTCATGGAGTTGATCCCAAGGCTCAAGCAGAGCATGGTTCTGAGCTATCAGAGGATGCTAGCAAGATAAATGCCATTTCCCTTTTTCATTGGTCATGCTGGGTATGGCCTATTATCTTTAAATGGACTGAGCAGTAGAGAAAAGAACAAGGATACTATCTCTACCCAGGCTTGTCACAGTCTCCAGGGCAAAGACTGTGAGACACTGCTGATAAACAAAGCAACTGCAAAAGCTGCTGCTGCTTCTCTGTAGACAAGACAGACAAGGCAAATATTTAAAAGTGGTCATTCATAAATTATTATCATCCCTACCCCCAATAACAACGAAATGTTTCAGGCAAGTAAACTCTGCCTTAGGAACACATGTTCAGACTTTTTTTCAGATTTAGAGCAAATTAAGGTCAGTGACTTTAATCCCTTCCATTGTGATTGCCTTGTGCACTAGGAATGCAATAGGATAGAACAGGCTAATGAATGAAAAACTCATTCAGCTGCAACTCAGATTCATTCATCCCATCCTGAAAAATTTACCTCTTACTTATGCTCATCTAGTCCAAATGCATCTCCTATCATACTTTTTTCTTGCTTATATTTTCCTTTTTTAAGCCTTTGCTTCCATTCAGTGTAAGTAGTCTAGTTCATCAGCTGCTTTAAATCAATTTAATTCAATTAACCTCAATGGGGCTGCATCAGCCCCCTCCTCCCAGCCCATCACTGCTGGCAGTGCCATCTTCTCCCTGTCACTGAGTCCTTTGCTGGGAAGTAAAGTGGTAGGAAGAACTCTGGATCTTGCCACCAGTATTGAGGTACTGCTCAGCTGCTTTCAGCTCTTCATTCATAATATCTCCATTTTAAAAATTTCAGTCCTTGCTCTTTGTATTATTTAAAACTCATTCAGGTACGTAGCAATGTCTTTTGCTTTGTAAGAACAATGTCACACACCTCCACCCCAGATTATCTACTCAAAACACATGTGCCAAAGAATACTGTCTCATTCATCATTCTGACCAACTCAAGTTTCCTTCTCCAAGTACTTCCCACCTCCTCCTCCTCTAATATATAAAACTGAAAATGTTTTTTTGAGAAGGAAAATCCTTTTCCTTTCAAAGACCAGAGCTGAAGACCTCTGTGCTGATCACATATTTTCTTATGTTGTAAAGTCTTAAATTAGAATGAAACTCCTCTGAGAAGGTGCAGTGCCTTATTATGTATCGCAGTGTAATAAGCTGCTAAGCTAAATTGCATCTGCTGGAAGGCACTGCAGTTCCAACTGCCCTTAGAAACAGATAAAGATGACAGCTTGTATTTTGTTGTTTCTGTGGGGATTAATCCACCTATGACAATGCAGAAAAGTGACTGTCCCCAGCCTACACTGGGTCACTTCACTGGGTGAAAAGGCAGGAGGTTTGACCTTCCTCTGTTCCACTGACTGGGGAGTTACAATCCCTCTTTGGGTTCGTTTTCTCACTGTCTCTACCTCCACTGGACCTTTACAAACTGAGGAAGACGGAAATATTCCAAAGTTCATAATCCGAAAATACCAATTCACAGCAACTGAAATTTCTCACAAAAATGTAGCAGTTCGAGGGCTATGTTCATTGGGGTCAGGATGCAGCTTGCACACCAGAGAGCCAGAAGAGCTCCATAAGGCAGGAGGTGTCCTCAGCCACAGCTGATGGACTGTTTGAATCCTTGTTCTTGCCCCACCTTGTGACTTTCAGAGTCCAGGTAAACATCCAAAAGGTACCCGGAGAGCTATTTTTCACAGTATATAAATAAAGGTAAATATTTAGGGTTTATTCCAACATAGGAAAAAAAAAAAAAGAAGTGAATCCTCAAAGGTTTTTTTCATGTAGTCTTTTGTTTTTAAACAGCTATGGCTTTGCTGTGACTTTGAAAGCCCTCTGAATAGATATGGTACCATCTGAGTGAGAAAATAAGAATGGGGAGAACCCTTTTATGTTTATTCTTCACACAGCTTTAAGAAGAATTCATGCCATCTTTTTTCAATTTTCTATTGCAGATTTTTGTGCTGTTAGTAGGATTTGAAGAAGTTGCTGCTAGATGTTGGCATCATGGAAAAAGTGCTAGTGGCCTGTCTCAGATGCAGGATCCCTGTTCCATCCCCCTTGGCTGCATTTCCCAGGTTTTATAGGTATTCCTTGCACTTTATAACAGTGCACTATGCTAGCTCTGTACTGACCCATGGCAAATTTAATCACAAGAGTTTCACAGTATTTGAGCTTAAGGATTACTTACAAGTTTTTCATTATCATATGCCTCAGTAGGGCAATTTGAAAAACACTACTTAAGGAATGTCTTTATTCTTACATGGGCACTCTGGCATAGTTAATGCAGAATACAGTTCTGCAAGCAAGCTACCATGAAGTCTTCGTAAAGAAAGACTTTTTTTTGTGTTGACACAAGACTCTTTTTTTGTTGTGTTGGCTCACTACACTCAGCTGCCAAGTAAGCAACCCAGAAGTACTGATTTCTTTCCCAAGACAGATTATATTAATATCAACAAAATGCTCAGTCTGAGAGAAAATGGTCCAAAAGTCACAGGCCTCCCTCTAGTCTGGAGACCTGAGTCTGAAATAAGTGTAGAAGTTGTGATGGTTTTTATGTTTAGGAGTATGATCCTTTTAAGTCACCTTTGAAAGCTAATTACTTGACTGCTCATATTCATTTTTATTAGACATCACAACTTCTTTGTTATTGATGAAAAACTCCCGGTTAAGTTACTGACAAGTGGCATTGGGCTATAAAAGTGTTATATTGATACAAATCATGCTAATTAACATGATTTTTAAAAATTGATTTAATAGCACTTCAATTAAAAACAGCGAAAGATGACGAGGAACATACAAAAAGGCAGAATGCAAACTTTGCTCCTTCCAGCAGACCTGTAGTTTACAAATGGCAATGCTCAGGATTCCTACATGCCTTATTTTTTATTTAATGGCCATTTCCGTAGAGTAGCTCTATCTCAGATTTAAGCAATTTATAGTTTAAAAGTTACCAAGGTTTTAATTCATATGACGGCAGCAAACCCTGAAAAACTCCAATGCAGATGCTTTTCAGCCCCTGACTCACTCCTAGGGAGTTTATCAGTGTTGTAGGTTTGGATAACCAAATTAACCACACCAGTTTTTCCTGAAAAAAAAAAAAAAAACCAAAAAACAAAAAAGAGCCAGTATAGGGAAATGGTTCCCAGAGGCAAGAAAACTGTATTGTCCACACAGACTTTTCCAACCAACCTTAAGCCAAAGAGATCCCAGAAGATACCAACTCTGCAGGAGCAGAGTTCTCCAAACTTCAATAGATCTCTAGGACACATAAAGCCTGGAGGCTTTTTGATAAAAGTATCTGGGTTTTCCACTGGTTTTCCGTTATCTCCCAAAGTCTGTGATCTGTAACAGCTTTCCATGAGAAACGAGGCTGTTCCTACTCTTTTTCTAAGGCTATGCTGTGAGCTGCTGTAAAGGAGATCTAGGGGTCCACATTAATCATTTTAGTGACTGAAGGTTGTCACACGGATGTGTTTGGTAAACTCTGTAGGAGTCCATTCTGTGTTAACTGACCCTAATGAAATGTCACAGAATGAAGATTTTAGAGATGACTAGAGGCAAGAGGATAATTCTAGAGCAGGGAAGCATTGCCTTGATCCAGTGGGAAAATACAGGGGAAAATAGAAGGGATCACCTATCACTAGAGGGTTTCTAGACGAACAGTTGAATTTATCAAAATAACATATGTTAAATTGTGTGATAAAAACCATTTACAGATAACCTGAAAGAACAAAATCAAATTATTCATCAAGAAACTTGCCACATCCTCAGTTTTCCGTTACACATTGCGCTTTCATAACCAGTTTCACAGAGTTTGTCATAGTTACATTGGTTTTATCTACATTTATTTCTAAGTTGTGTGGGTTCATTACTGTGAGTGTGAGAGAAAACTGGAGTTCCTCATGTTATTCATAATGTGGAACAATCTTCAGGACTGTCTCAATTTAAGCCCCAAGAAGCTCCCAATTCCATATAAATTTGAGGTTATTAATTCTAGGTAAAACATAGCATTTCTATGCAAATACTGTTTCCCTACTCTGATAAGCACTATCCATTCAAGCTGCCTCATTCACAGTGTTTTCCTGTTTGGTTTTTCACCGAAATTTAAGTTTTACAGTCGGTAGAATAGGTGGTGGGAATGAAAAAAAATCCAATAAAAAACCAAAATAACACAAACTAGTAATTTTTTAAAGGGTAAGTGTGAAAAATATATGCTAGTAAGGGCATTTATCATCAAAAAGCACTACAACTCCTAGAGGTTATCCAAGCAGGCCCTTGAGAGTTGAAAGAAAGAGAGATTGTTAATATTATGATGTTTCCAGCTAAAATGATTTAAATGATTACTCAAGGATTGAGGAGAAAGCCATTTGAATAGATATCTTATCCATTTGAATAGATATCTTATCCAATAAACACTAAAAATAAAATTCTGTAGAGACAGAGTATAATGCAAACATCTTAAAGGGAAGACATCAAATACAGTTTTGTAGCATGATTCAAAGAACATGTACATTCACCTCTTAATTTATTTACTCTTTGTTAGAGCTGTACCACTAACTCATCAGATAAACAAGCTGGTCGGTTGACTTCATCCCACCAGGCGGTGTCAGTTTTTAGCAGGTGTGTCTGAAGGACTCTTCCTTTCTGCTCTTTGAATCATTCTGTAGACACTAATGAGCATCCCTCTTCAGCTTTAATTATTGGTCCCTGACAAGTCAACATAATAGGAATCAGCTTAACCAAGCATACTCCCCAGTGACATGTTCAATTACTCAGGTTGTACTTCTCTGTGAGAGGTCTGAGGGGTTGCTAATTTAACATTGTCAAAAAAATAAACAGAGGTATTGGTTACAGTTTATCTTTTGACCCTTATGTCACCAAATCTAGCAAGATACTTCCTCCTTGAATGGAGCAGAAGATTAAATACTTAAAAATTACTATTCTGGTTTTACTTCTTAAATAAAATTAATTACTACCTGTAAAGTGATTTACGTCAAGCTATGTTTTATGAGGAGAGACACTGACACTTTGACAAGTGTTTGTTGATGTATTATTGTATTTATAAAACTGTTTGGTTTTCCAGTTTTATAAAATACAAAAGTGGTAGTATTTATTCATTCGTATTTACTGTAAAAATACGGTACCAGAATTAATTTCTATTTTTGGCAAACACAAATAGCTATTTTCCATAACCAGAAGTATCAGTGTTAGAAATGAAAGTAGGAAGCTTTTATTGAGCAAGCTCATTATTAAGAAATGAAATGGCATTCTGAAGGTTAAAAAAAAATCTCTGCAAAAAGAATATGTACAAAATGTTTTAAGACTAATTAATTTCACTGGATTTAATTCAAATGTTGTAAAAAATAAATAAAAATTATATTCAAGTTTTAAAAGGCAAATTATTATTTAATCTGACCTCAGCAGGTAACAAAGGACTAGAACATTGTCCAATACTGCTGGCCTCAAGAATTGCATTTCTGATGACCCGAACAGGTTTATTATCATCCATTTGGGCAGCAGAATGGTATTCTCCTGCAAAAGACTATATTGTCAAATATAGTGAAATAATAATAGTCTTGTCAAGTAACTATAGTGTCATCTCCTAAACATCTACAGATAGAAATATAAGCAGGTTTTTCTTTTTAGCTTTGTTTGAGTATTTAAGTGAAAAAGGCTGAAATTTTAGTATCGCTTTACAGAATACTTCCAAAGGATGAAAATATTTAAAAATTCAAATTTATATTGAGACTCAAGAAGAGATACAGATGTGCCTCTTAAAAACAATCCTATATGTTTTTTCATTTCTTTTTTTTTTTTAATTTTAAAAAGTTAGGAAAGCAGAACACTCCAAGCAAGCAGGCAACCAACCCTAAGGAAACAGTGGCAAAGAAAGGAAGTAGAATCCTCGAGTTTCAATGAAAATAGTCAGTATAATTTTGTACTGTTTCCTTTATCAACACATTTCACAACAAATAAAACCTGAATGTTGCAGTACTGAAACATTGATGCAAAAGTCTCACGTTTCCTCATTACAGAAATGACCATCATGACTGACCTACTGTGCTGTTTACCAAACATATACTAAAGCTTAATGTATATGACGATTAAGCAAGCACTCATTTTATAGTAAATATCTGTGTAAGCACTTTGGACCACAACTAAGAATTCAGTAAAAACATGGACAAAGGACTGGGAACATGGGAACTTCATGTACAAACTTTGGCTTGGGTGGAAGCAAGACCACACCTTGTCTGTCTTACTATTTCACAACTATACATTCAACCTCTTCCAACCTTTTGATCTTCTTCCATGTTTGTTCCAATGTTCTTATACAACAAAATCACAATTGAGTATGGCTTCATTTTTATGTTTAGCAACATCCTTCTTAATAGAGCCAAAATTTAGTTCTGCTTATGACGAGTATTTTTCTTAGCAGAGTTATTAACTGTAATGGCTGATTTTTATTTTTCTTTGTGGAGGTGTATCATCAGAAAAAGACAGATATCAGGCTCAGTTCCTGGAGCTCATAGTAAGTTCCAGGCAATAGAGTGTTTCTGGGCAAATGATGAATATACACTATGACAAACATACACAACAGCACAGTATAAATACATATAATCAGATCTCATTTCTAGAATTTCTTCACAGATAAAACTAAAAAAAAAAAACCCAGAAAATTATAGCCTCTAGAAATAAAAACTTTACTGTGAGTAGTAATTTTTAGCAAGCCCAAAGGGCCCTTGGTAAACAGTAGAGACAAAAGCTTCTGTAGGATCCATAACATGCCCAACAAAGCCATAGCACAGTTATATCAGTGTCTAACAACAGACTGAGAGAGTTCTGCAAACAAACACCATATGGAAGAACAGAAATCTGTTATTTAACCTAAAGCTCTCTAATTGCCTGGGGTTTAGATTAAAAGATCTTCCCAGCATCACAGAAATTATTCTTCTGTTGTCAAACTTCAGAAATCTAACCCTAGGCTCCCTTCACTGCCAGTGGGACAAGGCAATTCAAAACCTAAATATTCTGACATCTCCTAGAACCAAGTTCTCTCTTGATTACTTATGTGTTTGGATACCAGTTGGTTGAAAATGAGGATACTAAATTAAATGACAGAACGTGTTAGGTACTTCCACTTCACAAGATCTTTTCACATCAGGAAATGAGGAATGTTCCCAGCTAACTAACATTTTGAACAGTTAGGTAAAATTAATCCAATCCTTTAGATTAGGCACAGTAACTTTTTTCTTTTTTTTCCCTTTTTCTCGTTTTTTTTCCAAGTAAGGAGAAAGGTTCTTTTACCAGCCTGGTGATTGCAGAATACATGAGAGCAGAGCAGAAAGCACACAGCAAGTAGGTTGCTTAGGTACTGACACATTACAAAGGAGACTCTCAGTACATTTTTTTTTATCATCATAAAGAAAACTGCTCCAAATAACTGTCAAGAGTGGGAAGCCTAATCCACAATGAGTTAGTCATACTTTCAAATTAAAGGTAGGACGCCACACAGAAAGCAGTAAAAAGAATCACTCTTCTGGTATGTTTTCAGCCTTGGACAAAAAACAACACATCTTTCCAATTTTCAGGACAGGCTGACATGTCCTTAATGATTAGCAATTTTTCTTAGTTCTCCACAGTGAGAACAAAGCTAATTGTAAAAAACTGAAAAATAATCTGGTCTAAGATTGCTAGATTTATAGCAGCAGAGGAAAAACAATCTTTCATAATACAGTCACTCACTTAATCAACTAAATTAGAGGCAAATATGTCATGGCATCAGCTTGTCACAATCTCTTCCTACCAATGATGCTACACCAGGAAGGTTAATTTTCCCAACAAATCAGATAGACCAGATTCCCATTTCTTTTGGTGACTTTTATATGGCTGAAGCAGGTTCTTCAAAGCTGCTGCACTGTGACCTTTTACTTTCAGCAGCTGTCTGCAAAAGGGCTTCAGACAAACAGTTCAGAACCAGGGCATGACATGGAAACAAGACTTCACAGCCTTGGGCTAATGTGGCTCAGCACAGGATAAACAGTTTTTTGTCTATCTTTCAGGGTTTATCTCTTTTATGACTCATGTTGAGTAATTGTTTCCACATCCCTTTCTGTCATAAGGGACAGGGAACGTGCTTGTTCAAGACATGAGCTTTACATGGAATTTAGGAGGAACAGGACACAATCTAGAGCTCTTGCTGCTATGGATTGGCTTTGTTGTTCTCCCTGTCACCCTGCCCCTCATTTTTCAGTCCAACAGTCCAAGCTGGTAGCTGACTGTAGAAGAAACAGACTCTAGGAGAGCTCTGAAATTTGCAGTATGGCTGCTGGCAGTGATAAATGAGAGGTATAATTGATATATCTCATTTCAGTGCATATAAGCAAAATCACACACTGATAAGATAACACATAAAGAAAATGGATGAATGCAATCTCATTCTTCATTCAGCAGATAGCAATCTTATTTCACTTTTGTTATTGAATATGAAACATAACCTTAGCCTGAGAACACAGGAATTTAAAATCTTGCCTTCAGAAGTGCTACCAAGAACAAGAGCATTGCACTTACATCATGTGAAAACACACCATGAAGTACAATTCAAGAAGGCAGGGTACCAATAGGATCTTATTTACATGTTCTACTGCTTTATTATGTATTTATATTATGTACCTTGATTAAATCTTATCTCTTGATTCTATTATCATAATATCCCACTTAAAGAAACAAACAATCTCCACCCTCCAATGGGGGAGAGGGCAGGGGGGAACATAAAACCACAAGAAAAGCATACCAGCAGCATCAAACCACTCATACTGGAACTACAAGTTCTTCTGGTTCATCAGCCAATACTGAGCTCAGTAGCAAGGGTAGATTTGATGATACGTAACAATGCTTTGTGTCAGCATGTGAAAGTCAATCACATACCATTTACAGAGACAGGCAAAAGGAAACGTGGCTCAGGGAAGAGCTGGGCACTCCAGGTGCAGTCCAGGAGGCACTTGTGAGGCTGATGCCATGGAACTGCTGCAACCTCACCGCAGGTCCAGCTCAGCCTACAGGGAATTCCCAAGTGCTATCTCCCACCAATTGTCCTCTCTGAAACTCTGCTTCTCTACTGAAGCCACAGCATGGTTTTTGTGGCACTCATGTTCACATGCAGTCTGCTAGAAATGGGGATGATGAATATGAAGACATTTAGGATTGGGAAGGGGAAGTGTTAGGTCCTTTGGACAGGAAATGGCAGGAGACAGCAACTCTCAACATACACAGTTTTCAGTTTATACAAACATAATCACTCTCTCTACATACTAAAAAAGCCATGACAAATCCAAGACCTGTGGTAACACTCCTGCTTTTAGTGATTTCTGGGAAGAAAAGCAAATCAACCTTGATAAATTGCCACAGGTTACCCTCCTGCAGTTTTCTGCTGATTACTACACTTGCCATTATGTTATGTGTCCAAGCTCAAGATGAGATGAAGCAGAACATAAACTTAATTATCTAGCAATACCTAGTTTAATCCCCCCCAAATACTACTGAGAAGAGCAAGTGAATCTCATTCTGTGAAAAAAATGAGCGAGGTGGGGAAGTAAGTGAAAATAGTTATTTTTCTCAATCCTTACTTTAAGAGCTTTCACTGTATTTACAGATGGGGAGATATCCTGATCTTTTAGTGAAAAAAGATGAGAAAAGGAAGCTTCTGAAATAGCCTGACAACTGTTCTGTAATGTACACTCAAGCACTGTGCCCACATAGGTAAGAGATGTTTGCATGCTATTACTGATTAACCCATACAATATTTCCCATGATATTTGGTCAGCTGAAGTGATTTTGGAGCAAATAATTAAGAGAATGAACAAAGCATCAGGAATACAAGAGTAGTAGGTTAAGAGTCTTACTCCACATAAAAGCAGTTCTCTGTATCTGCTTCTTTATCATTTTTCCAATGTTTTTCCCTGATCTTTTTCTACATTAGAGAATTGGCAGCATATGACATTTAGACAATAATTAATTTTTCAGCTAAGTCCAGCAGGTTTTGGTTAGGCAGTTATACATGTCTAAACTGATGCAATGCAGATGTACAAGTCAGTCTCTTTAATACCTACTTCATTAACAATAAGCTCTTCAGTGTGAAAGTAGAAGACTCTGCTCCCACATAACTATCCAATAAACCATCATGGATTTTCAGAGCTTTCATATGAACGTGGAAATACTATCAGATGTTTTAGGCATGACTTCTTTTTTTGCTACAGTTCTTTTATACATAAGCACTGAGGTACAAGGCATCATCAGTTTAATGAAAGACAGGAAGAAACTATTCTATATCAAAGAGTAGTAAGAGAAAAACAAACAAAATAAGTACATATGGAAATCAAGAGCAGTCATGGCAAATTTTTCTTCTCACAATAGCCAGAAGTACTCTACTTTTTTACATTCCTAAAAAAAAAAATCAAAACCAAAAAGACTGAGAGTGCCTCATTAAAAATACTGCTTCTTCATCTTGTTTTCCAGCTATTTTTTTCCTTTTAACAATTTCATATTGGAAAACCATCACACACTGCAACAGATCTTGTAGGAACTATTTCAATCTGCTTAGACTTCCACTCTTTTTACAGCTAATCTGGTCAAATGATACAAAGAAAACCTGACATGATGTAAAAAAGTGAAGAGCATGTATGGAGTTAAGCAGCCTGCCTGTGGAAAGTGCACAGAGAAGGTATCACCTTCCTTTAGCACATACTTCCTTTTGCTAATACTTAAGAAATACTAATACAAATCAAATAAGGTTGCTCAGTTTCTGTAACTACAGGCACATAGTACTGGATAGAGAGTTATCAAATGAATGGAGTAAAGGCCACTTTGGTGGTTGAAATGGTAAAAATCCTGTAATGTTTTAAGTTTGTCAGAACTACCAGTAACTAGCTGAAAGGAAGCATTGCAAAGCTTATTATGATGTTTCAAAAATATGTCACCGTCAGTAAATCTATATTGTTAAGAGACACATTTATGGAAAACAAATAAATAAATAAAAGAGTTTCATTCCCATGGTGCATGTAGGCCTTCAGGAGGAGACTTGTTCCTAAGTAGAGATGCAGCTGAGTATTTGTCCCTAAGAGATACAAAATGATCCCCTTTAAATGACTTTCATCTCTAACAGAAATTTTAAAAATAACAAGTATTCAAAGGAAAACAAAACAGAGCATACATGATGAGGAAAGTGCTCAGTGTGACAATAGACTGACAAGACCACAACATCTATCTTCACCTTGAGGGACGTGTAAAGAGAAATTGGAGTGTGTACACTCAATATGTTTATGGAGTTGATCCCTCTACAAATGTCATGCTCAATTGCAGTAGTTATTTATATACATTAGTGGTAAGGCACTGCAATGAGCATTCACTGTACATGTTATTATGCCTGCATGATGCTATCTATTTCCATCACCCTACTCAGCTTTAGAAACAGTGAATACCTTCTGTGACAAACCAGCTGGATACACATACACACAGCCCAACTTAGTGAGAGCCTCACAAACTGCAAATTAAAAAAGTGTTCTGTTTATTAAAAGAGTGAATTATGGTTATAAAAATTATTTGCCTCCTATTATGGTTAGTTTTATTTTTTTTTTGGTTGGTTGTTTTCTGGGGTTTTTTCGGTTTGGTTTGGTTTGGTTTGGTTTGGGGTTTTTTTTTATTTTTTTACTGGCAACTTCATCAGCCACCCCTTTTATGTTCTATGACAATGTTACAATCCCATCTTCTTTTACTTGTGATGGTGAAGTTTGACACAATGACAAAAAATAGAGAGTGTTTCAGAAAACAATATTCTTATCAACATCAATCTCTCATTTTCAATGTGATGAATGTAACTGAAGAAAAAGAAAAGTGGCAGTGTAATACAGTAGCAAATATGCAATTGTAACAATTTTGATGGGTGCTCTCCCTGCTGCTGAGACACTCAGAGGAAAAGTCCTTTTGAAAAGTGTGATTACTTTCATTTACTATCCCCAGATAGTAAACTACAAAAATACAGCTTAACATTAAGGATGTGTTTACATGCTGGGGAATCCATCAAACTCAAACAGAAGTGTAAAGACTCAGGTGGACCCTTGGCACTGAAATACTCCAGAGAAACCCTGGCACCAAATGTTTAAGAATAGATACAATATGGTTAGAAAATGGAACAAATACAAAGAAACTGTAAAAATATGTGAGAAGATACATATTTACATGTACACAGATTATATGAGTACCATTTTTAAGCAACTATTAAATGCTAAATGCATTAGGTGCTGGCACTAAGTTCCAGCTTCTCGCCGTTATGTCTTAATCCAAATAACATTAACAGTAAGCATCAAAATACATTCATTCTAGAGTCATTGGGATAAACATGCATACTGGTTTAGACTAGTAAGTAGTTTCTAATAATTCTGTAATCTTTTTGAGAGCAGACTTAAATCGGTAAGTACAGTAGTTACTTGGTGTTACTTCATGAAAATGGGTGTGTTGTCTCCCTTCCTTGCTCTACCTTTAAGCTGCTGCTGAAGTTCTCAGATACATGTCTGATTTCTTCTTGCTTTCTTGAAGGAATTGCATGGGGTTTTGTAGTATTAATAATACCCACCTTCCCCACACCCTCAAAAAAGGGGTTTTCTGGAATGCTTACACAGTGATAAAAAAGGGATTTACTAGACTGATTTTGCAGAGACAATACCACAGTTCAGTTCTCAGTGGTATGGACACCTGCCTTGCAGAGCACATCCTGGCTTTTAGTTCCGTCAGTCTCTAAAGCCTGAGCACCACTCCGTAGTAGTTCTTAGGAATAACAAAATCTAGCCATTTCAAACTGTCAAAAGCACAGATTTAAAACATTTGAGCACTGAGGCTATGTTTTGTTTCACCTAGATCAAAAATTATTTTAAAATAAGTTCATCAAGTCCCTTGATTTCTGTAAACAGTGATAAAAATCAATAACAGAGCCTTACTGATTTACTCTTAGAATTGGTTTATTTTTATATCAGTAAATGCAATGCAAGTTTAGTGGTTGCTCAGGGTCAGTTAATATTGGGCACTCTGAAAATATACTGAAACCTAAGCTTTGAGGAGACAGACAGGGCAGGGGAAGGAGAAATGCTGTCAATTTAAATACTCTGTGGATATGCAAAGCACAGCCATTCTGAGACCTCCAAGCTGTCCTTTCTTTGCCTACCCATTCAGTATCATTAAACTGAACTTACAGACAGCTCATACTTTCATCAGCAAGTATTAATACTGGCACCCATTTGCGAATGAAGAGGGACTGGTGCACCAGAGAGATCTGCCAAGTTGTCTTTCTTCTGTTTGGTTTGATAGTCTCTTTGCTTTTAGAGAAAAGAATGAATGGCTCGGGTGGGTGACATTTTTGAGTCTAAAAGCCCAGGTGATTTCAGGGCACACAATGAAACCACAGAGATTGTGGATGATCCACCAAGAAGTTCTGGCCAGTTCAGACCCTGTCACACCCTGCATATGAAACACTGAAAATAAACTGTCTTCTGACCAGTATGGCAGTATGAAAAAAGAATGAAAAAAAAAAATTTGAAGACAAAAATAGCCCCTCCTATTCCTTAGGAAAAAACTACCCAAAAGACTTGGCTGACATTAGAAGGCAAAAGAGCATTTCCTGCACAGACTTCATAAACCACAGTGGAATATAAAAGAAACTTTTCTCTAACATATTCCCTAAAGCTCACCACCAGACCCAACATTATGGGACCAGTAAGTGACCAACTTAATGATTTTGCTCAGTTGTAGCGTAACATCTACAGGATGTTGACGATATTGCACTGTTTATCTTTAGTCACAGTGCTGAGTTGTTCTTTAGGCTCAGAATAGAAAACATTACAGATACTGAACAAGGTTTGACTGAGGCTTTAAATGCCGTCATGCCACGATGAATTCCATGGTCTGTGGCATTGCTTTATAATCCAGCTCAGAGGGGAACAAATCCCTGGTTGAGACTTCATAAATACCACTGTTAAAGAAAATGGCTTTCAAATTCCCTGCTAACATTAGGCAACACTGGAATTAACCCCACTCTTAATTTTAGACGATGTCCTGCAGCCTTCAGATGAGCTGTGTTTTCCATCAAAGGAATTCCCATCTAATGTACAACAGTGTGATCATGGGTCAGCATGGTAAATCTGAACCTTCCACTCTAACCATATTCTTTCTCCTGTGTCAATCCTCAGGTGAGTCCTAATTCTGCTCTTTGCTGAAAGGGACCAGCAGCAATGTCCTGAGGTGACAGCTGTCAATAGCAAAGCTCTCACACCAGTCACCACTGCTAATTAATACCTCTTCTTTGGACTGTTGATGTATTGAAGTTCAACAGTCGTGACTGGCTTGTTAACAGCTATGAAATCTCAAGCTGGCAACAGAAAATGATTCATTGCAAGGGTGATGAGTAAGTTTTGGTGAATTGCACATTAGTGTTTTCTTTCTCATTCCTCTCCTTTCTTGAAAAAGCAGAACCTTTTATATATTAGCATGCCTTATGACGTACATTTTATGAACTTTAAATTCCTATTTTTTGCAGGTGTTTTACAGGAACAGTTTTTCTGGACTTCTGGAACAGTTTCACATCAATACTAAAAAAATCAAGAGCAAAAATTTTATTATTTCTACAATCATAGTGGAGAAAAAACCTGAAAATTCTGAAACTGCTGTAACCAATTTGGTTGGTAAGTTTTACTCCCTTGAAAAACCTGATCCAAATATGTTTCAAGCCACTCAACCTATAAAAAAGGTATTGATGTGTGTATGATGATGTTTAACACCGCAGTCTCACAATATGAGATCTTTGTTAGACAAATTAACTCATACCTATGGCAACTGTGATCTGCTAAAGGACAGGAAAGAACAGAACCCCATTTATCCACTGAAAAAGTCCTTTTCTAGTGCTTAACCATCCTCCATCCTAAACCACTGGGATAACAGCACTAGTAGTCACAATTTCACCAGGGATTACAGCTCATTCCAAGCAGGTTTCCAAAGCCCACCCTGGCAGCAGCTTGCATTCAGGAGCAAATACTCTCAGCTTTGGAAAGGTAGTCAAGTTGGACATCAAATACTGCATTAATTAGCTGATCAGTGAGTAAATAAGACAATTTTCATCTGCAGTTTTGCTGATGTGGTCAGCAAAAAGCTTTCAATTGTCTGACCTATTGCAAACAAGCAGGCATGGTCTACTTAATTTTCCTCGGAACCATGTTAGTTTTAATTAAAATTGATGCTCTTGTTCCAAAAACCACATACTCTCTAACTTTTCAGGGATAAATGAGGAAAACGGTGGTGAGGAGTGGTCTAGGCATTAATGCATTTTGTATTATTAAGGATTAATCAGGCACTTGTAAAAGATAGGGAAGTGGAAAAGGAGAAATTGAGGGGGTTGTGGGGGAGGAGAAAGAAAAGTGGGGGGGACAGAAAACAATGAAAGCCCTCTCCAAACACAGAAACACAATAATGAAAATAAACAGGGGTCTTTAGAAGGGAAGTAAAACTAATAAGGGCAGTGGTGGAAGAGCTGTATAAAGGGCAAATATACCAGCGTCAGATAATGCAGTGGCAATTAGCCAACAGTTTAAAGACAAAAGTCTCACATCAAAAGGAAGAGGATTTAAAAAACATATGTTATCTTGCTTCCCAGCCCTCTAGCAGCCAGGGCATTGATGCTGCAACGAGATCCTGGTGGTGGGATACAGTTCAGTGGGGCCATTTACATTTTCTGGGTAAGCGGAGTTGTGGTCTGAGCTACTCAATTATGCAAGCAAGAAAACTCACGTTGTTATACACTGCAGCTAGCTTAGATCCAGGAGGAATTCAAAGCAAACACCATCTAGACAACTGTGTACCTCATGGGAGGAGTCTGACAACACAACTCTGCAACTGCATTTTGCATCCAATTCTACTTCCTGTTTTAAAAATACCAGGCAGCAAAGGACAACCAAGTCATAAGCAGGCAGTCTGAAGGGGTACAAGAATGTTTTAGCTTTGCCATTTTCTGCTTTTGACTGCCAAATCATAATGCTTAAATTCTTCCTCACTGCAAGGATATATATTTTTGATGATGATGATACTGATAACCATTATGAAAACTTGTATCTCAAAAGCCTGGAGCAACACACTAGATTTCAAGATTATTTCATGCTTAGAAGTTGTTTAACAAAATGCAAAGTGGTCTTGAAAGCATTGTAACTAAATTTTTACTGGAATTCACCAAGATAAGCACTTTATTTTTAAATGTATAATCAAGTAGAAAAAGGAAAGATGAAAACACACATAAAGCAAATCCTCATGGATCAACACCAACTCACAATAGGTTCTTCAGGAATGTAAGATGACTGACAGAGTCTCCTGAGATTTTTGTATTTCGCTCAGTGGTTTAACTCCAGATTGTACCTCCCTGTCAAGATTCATGCAGATAATTAGCACTAAGGAAATAATGGCCTTCAAAGTCTATGTTTATTATTGTTTTATTCCAACTCAATGTAACACTTGGCAAAAACAGAGGACTCTCCCTCTTCCTTACAGCATTTTTCCTCCTTCCAGTCCTCTTCTCTCCCTCTAAAACCTTCAAACCAGATTCTGAATTCAGTGAACCCATTAAATAAGTCGCTGAGCCTCTGTGCAACATTTCCCTTCTGAAGAAATTCGTTTGCCCTGCTTGCTTTGCTGGAAAGGTGGCTTTTTGTCCCTCGCTGCAGGTGCTGCATTGCTCCTTGGTTTTGTGAAGCCGAAGTCCCCACTCCCTTTGAGCAATATTGCTGCCATTTACTGTCATACTTTTGACAACCTGGGTGACTTGTCAAAATGTATTCTAGCAGCCCCCAGCCTCAAACCCAAAGTGTTTATGGAAAACTCTGTGGATCTACTTCCCATGAATGAAAGAGTTAATCCAGAAGACTGCTACTAATGCACAGCTGCATTGTGAATGTTGTTAACATGTTGTTAACAATGTGAAGTTGTTAACAAAAATAGAAGAGTACAGATGCTGAATTTTAGATCTATTTGGAAGCAAACCCACTTTAACATGGTATGGAAGAATGGCGAAGAGGTTCCAATGGACTTTTCATGTACCAAGCCCTGAGGTGGTAAGATAATGTATTGTTTCCATTTCCAAAGGATGTAACTTTCTTTAAAAAAACCCAAAACAACAAAACAAAGCAAAGCAAAACAAAACAAAACAAAACAAAAAAAAAACAACTGAAGTGTAAGGCAGGGAGGATATGTTCCTTACAAAAAGGGAGGGTTGCTATCTTATTTGCCTTGCTATGACACCGCTGACATCAACAGCCAAAGCATGACTACATGCAAGTGTTTTGGTGTGTTTTTTTTCTTCTCCATTAGTTTTATAAGATTGGCTAGGATTTACATGAAAGGTTGTTGATTACCTAAGGCAAATAACACGATCAAATAGATTAAATTAAAAGCAACCAGCCTCAACAAGCAAGACACAGAAGGCGGATTCTATGAATGACATACTCTCTGCTCTACCTGCAAACTGTAAATCATCACAGGCTCACTTGACAGTGCCAGGCATAGGCAGAACAGCACTAAAACATCGTGAGTCCAAATACTGGGAGTTTTTTCCAAACAATTACACTCTTGGAAGTGGAGAGTGAGGGTGTTTTTTTGCATGCGTCCCCCCACCCCCATCCCCCTCTTTCATATTCAAACACTTGGGGCAAGGCAATTTGACACTGGTTTCTGTAACAAACCTGGTCAGGCAGGATTTCTCACACACCCTGCACAAAAGGCTAACCTCTCACAAAGTACTTATGGGAGATTTACGTCAAGGTTGAGTGAACTGCAGCCAGGGAACTGAGCTCAAAACATTGTGTGAAAGGCTCTGGTGCTAATCACTAAACCAGTGGGTTAGCTGGAGAGGAACTGGGGAGGGGGAAACAAGAAGCAAATAAAAGATACTCTTTGTAGTATATAATTTTCAATATTTGGCTACAATACTACCAGGGAAAAAAATTATTCACTTGCAACTGAAAATTTTCTCTAATTATCAAAATACTGAAATAGCTATACTGAAAGGAAAAATCAGCTTCTGTATTCACTCTTTTTCCATATTTCCAATGATATGGATTCCATATTTCCAATGAAGGAATGACTAGGTGATGCTGTAACTCGGACACTGATCTTAGTTGTTGCTGCTGAAAGAATCAAGAATTTATATACCACTGTCAGAGGTGAATACTATTACATAAGCAACCATATAAGGTGACTGACAAGCAGTGATAGACCTTGTCCAGGCTACGGTAGCAGGGACATGCTAGAACACATTAACTAATTTGTTCTGTCCATCCAGCATTGTCTGTGCGTCCAGCATAGCACTACTGTGTCTAAGTCTAAACTAATGCACTAGGAGTTGACAGTACACATTGCCTTGTGTTCACTGCATTTGAAAAACCAGCCAACCTTTTATATCACTGTATCTTTACAGTCCAGGTTCTACGTGTTCTTTACAATTGAAACAGTATATTACACAACTGGTTCAGCTGAAATGAATTCCAAGAGGAACTCAGATGTTCTACAGACATGCTTTTTGGTCACCATTTATGCAAAAGTTATTTTACATTCATCAGAAAACCCCTTTTCTCATCTGAATAGTGGAAGACATTTAGGAATCCCTTAATAAAATAGGGTAAGAAGGAATATTCTAAACAATAAGTAGACTTTTCATCTTAAATGCTGCAAGTCCTACAGCAAAGCTGTACTGAGATTCACACATTACAATTTTTGCAAGCTATACACAGCCCATGTTCCTTCTAGAGGAAGAGGTCACAGCAGCCAGACCTCTGACCCAGCAAAAAGCCCTGCTGTTCTCTCAGCAGGTTTACAACGGATGGGAAGGCAAATCTTATTTCCTACACTGTGATACACTGATGCACCAAATTTGACCTGCTATTTGTTTTGTAAATGTTTTTAAATATTGTTAAAAATGCCATTATTTCATAAAACACTGTGTTTATCTATTATACAGACATCGTATATGAACTTAATTGATCCAGTTGCTTAAGTAACTTTATTCCCCCTAATCTCTCCTCATACCACAGTACAGAGGCAACAATCCCTGGCATAGCAGCTTTCCCACTTACCGCAAACTACAGGAGAAAAAAGTAACTACTACCTGAGACAAGCAGTAGTCACCAATGTTAATAAAAAAACACCACCACAAAAATCCACACACAAATTACTGTATTATTTAACAAATACAAAAAAGTTACCTTTTTGTAACTGCTGTTTTAAAGATGGAAATGTTAAGAAAAACTTTCTTCATATTGCTGCAAGAATCCCAGCTGCTGAGCATTTACTGTTGCCCTGTAAACCTGGGGTGGAGAAATTCCCTGCTGCAATAAAAATGCCCATAAACCCATAAACAAGAGACACATCAGTTCCCTTAAAGAAAAAAAAAGATACCACTAGGACAGCCTTTCATCCTTAATGTGTCTGAAGGGCTTAAGACACACTTTGCTGCCTAAATATAATCAGCAACATCACCACACTAGTACCCTCAACAAATTTTAAAGTGACATATGACCAAAGAATTTTGTTGCTGTTTGTTAGTTGCATTGGGAAACACAAAAGAACAAATTGCAAGGCAAAGTTATTGCAGATTGTTTAGTGGTGAAAAGGTTAGATCAACTTTAAAAAGGCAGTCAATCATGCAATTCAAGAATAAAATAATTTTTAAACATCCAGAAATTACCATCTGCCCATATCTGGAAAACTCAACATGATGGGGTCTCATTGGAGATGGTGATCATTTTCCATGTAACTGGGTTCTTTGCAGTATTATGAGGGTTCTGCTCCATTACTCACTTGTGGGTTTTTTAGTTCATGGACTTCTTATGACCATGAACCAATCCTTAACACCTCTACTTTCCATGCACAGCTCTGCATGCTCTCCTGGCACAGCACCTATCTCAATATCCTTGACAGCTCTCCCTTGTAAAAACCCTGCCTGTTTGCTAATGCCTGATGCAGAATGAAGACAAGACATTTCTTCTGTAAGCACCTTAAAATACAAGCGGTTTTGTTTGTTTAGTCTTTGAATGATTGGTGCTTGGGGGCTGGATAAGCTTAGGAGATCTTTGCACAGAAAGTAGAGTAGAAAGGTGTTGTGCACTTGTAACAGAGGATTTAGAAGAGTCTGTAATGGACATTAAGGGCTGGCTTCTCCTTTTTATTGGATCATCTTCAGGCAAACCTTGGTGTTTTGTAGAATTAACTCACTCGAAACCAGTTCTTTGTATTAGCATACCTGAGTGGGAAATTATCTAGAGCAACTTGGACTTGCATATTTGAATGTGCTCACCTGCTTTTTGCCTGTAGGACACCAGATTTCCCCCAAATGTAACACACAGAGAATTACAGGGGTTTGATAATACCACCAATCTTCAGTCACCTAATTTACAGGCCTCAATTAAGAAAGTAATCTGTTCAGGTGTCCTAAATTGTCAGTCAAGGTAAAGGGAAATTATTTGAGAAGGCAGATGTGCTCCTGTTTCGATTTGCATTCTAGAAGTACCTCTCTTTATTCATTGTGGAAGGAGCCTAAGAAAACTACCTTTCTTACTTAGGTATCCTCATTTAGGTTCCTATTAAGTGATAGAAAGATTCCTGTATCCTCATACCTCCAGCTCAAAAATTTTGCATTCTTGACTCCACTTTATACATAAGAAAGGTTACTGACTCATAAGAACCCAGTTACAGAGCTTTTTTATCCTTTCTCTTTGAAGAACTCTATTTTTTTCAGTAGTTGTCCATGCCCATCACTTAATCACTTAACCCAACTAATAAGACTACAAAAACCTGGTTTCAAAATACAAAATTAAGACCATATACTATGCACACAGTTTGCAGAAATTCATCCTACGTATCCCAGCAACTGCAAGGTGAAGGTCATCTAAATGAGGTGGTGAAAAAGGTTAGAGGGCTGAATATGAATGGAGAAACCCACACACAATTGACAGTGGAAGAGGAGCAGGAGAGCAATCAAGATACGGCTTAGTGAATCAGTGAAAGGCCTGTAAGATTTAAATACATTGTTCAATTCCCAACCCAGATACTTCCATTCTTGCTTACTCTAAGCATATATGATTTGCACAGCCCTCATGTATAAGAGAATCACTTTCACATGTACAGAAGGGAAAAATCATTTAACAACTAGTAACCCTGCACACTTTACTCACACGAAATATGCTATACAGTGGCCTTTTATTGCTGCTCTATTCATATAACCTGTTAGATACATCAAAGTACCTGATCCAGGAAGATCATTCCTACCAATGATAGTCAGAAAAAACATGATAAACTCTTTTCCAGTTCTTGAATTCTGTAACGGTGCTCCATGTCTTCATTTCTCAGTTGCTGTTTCAAATAAACATTGCTGAATGATTAACAGGAACCACCAAGAACATTACGTCAGAGTTTGCCTTTCTGGATTGAAACATCTGACAAATGTATAAAGGGTAGAAAAATCACTGATAAGCACTTAAGGACTCCAATAACTTACACTGGATGTTAGCAGAATATTTACTGTACTTTGGGATGGATTTCACAGAATCAAAAGGAACAAAGGCAGGTACACCACAAATGAGAGGTATAAATAGAGAAATAAAGCACTAAAGACTTGTTTGAGATGCAAGAAAATCTTACTGCAAAACTTTGGACAAAGCTTCTTGGGCCACTTCACCCAGTTAATTCTTTGACTTCTCAAAGACATTCATTCTCTTCAGATCACTTATTCCCTTATCTGTCCTGGCTCTTTTAGGCTGGGTCTTCCTGACTTTTTAGTAGTTAGCCCAAGCAAGAGGATACACTCATTTTTTGTATATACACACACCTCATGTACTGAAGGAATTATCCCCAGTTTTATCCAAGTAAGCTCTTTAAGTTTTCCTTTCCATCAAACTGCCTTTTTATACTTCACAAATGCCCTTTCATTCCCTCTGATTTTACTTTTATCTTACAAAGCCATCAATCTAGCATGTCTTTACATATACTTACAGCTCTACACAAGGACTGACTAGTACACAAAATACAGCTTTCATCTTCAACGGCCTTACACTATTACCTTTTTAAAGAAATGACACTCTTGAGATTTAGACACATACATAAACAAGAAAAATAAAACTATTAATAAATAAATTGTTATTCCATGAAATAATGTTGTAAGTTTTAGCTAAACCTCCTCCTTGCCTTCTTGATTAAAACCATATTAATATTTCCCTTTAACTGACAAATTATGTTTCAGAGACAGAAGAGGCGTTAACTACAGATTTGCTAAAATTTTGCCTCCTACCTCCAGTGATAAGGCTGCCATTCGGACAAAGCAGAAGCAGACACTCCTTTTATTTTTATCACCTCCTGTAATTGCTGTGTGGTGGTGTAAGTGTCTAGGCTTCCTTCATAGTTACTGGAGATAAAGCCAATTCAATGAATGGCCAACAATATACAGTTCTCTGACTATACAGAAATATTTTTTTTGGATTTGGTAACTCACTTTTTGTACCTCACAACTGTGTTGCTTAAATTTGCATTGGCTCCAAGAATCCTAGACAAATAACTCAGGCACAGACACTTCCATGACAATTAGATGAGACAAGTCCCGCCCTGAAAGTCCATGGATGGAGTAACTTCAGAAAGGTTGTTTTTCCCTAAGATCAAGGGATCATTTCCTAGAGCAAGAGTCACAGCCAATGTGAAAACTCTCATTTATTTCACTGAAATCAAGTCCAGGTCAAATGGGGTAATAAAATAATATGGGGCAACAGGCCCAGAGAGAAACCACTGCTTTTTGACCTGGAGACTCTGGAATGATACCTGCAATGCACACAGGAAAAAAGGGAGGGCTTTTCTGTAATATGGAAATGTAAGAGTGATTGAAAATTACATTCAAAGCTAATGCCGTTTCAGTTTAAGGACTAAAAATTTATTCTGCCTTTTTATTTAGTTGAAATGTTCTATGCCTGAAAGAAAGTTTCTGGATTTCTGAACACTACAGCAGATTTCATGTTCTGAACTTGTACAGCCTTTCTAAATTCATATTCCAGCTTAAATTTCGATGTATGTCAAACACAAGGTGTTAGGCACACTCAGTGCAGTTCTCTGCATGCACACAGCCCTGTTCTGGCTTTTACCTTCCAACAGTGAACCTGCCATCTGCAGTGAAAGCCCTGTCTTGTAAATGCAATTTATAGTTCCCGGGCCGTGTTCAGACAGCTTCCTTACAGGCCTCCATCTGTTTTGAAGCTCTGATATGCCTTTTTTCCCTGCTCCTATCGTTACACTCTTTTTCCCAGTAACTTCATAAACTCTCTTAATGTGTCCTTTCTATTTCTTTTATAGTGTTAATGCCATAGAGCCCTTTGAGTTACCAATGTTAATGCTGGTTAAAAACCAACCAAAATTACCAATGGTAATGTTGGTTAAAAAATTTCAACATTCACACATAAAAATAATCCTTGAAATCTAAAAAGCCAAATCAAACATTGTTCTTAAACAATCTAATTTAGTATTTCAACAAAAATGGGACAATTTTTTTTTCTTTTTTTTTACAGGTTTGCACTGGCACAATGTCACCATATTTCAGGCATTTTTGTTCCCAGTGTTATTAATGAAGGGTAACTTTAATATTTCAAGAGTTTCTCTTCGAAGAGGATGCGGCAGGTTGACATTCTGCACATACTAAAAAGAGAGTGAAATATCTGTGCTTGTCATGGTAAAGTTCTCCAGAAAATCCTAAGAGAGGAGAAAAGGCACACATTTTAACTTTCCCTTTAGAAATACTATTTATTTTATCGTGTTTCCATAATGCTTTCATATCCAGAAGCTGATGTAAAAAGTAATACTATCAGGTGGTTAAATTTTTTTTTTCAAGTCACCAAGTTTACATAAGACTTCTAATTTTGATGATACAGATTTACAAAGCATATTTAAGATTTTGTTCATTATTTAAACAGTTCAGAAAAATGAAATGGGAGGCTGAAGTGTTTGATCACTCATTGACAGCTATTGAAAACAGCTCTCGCTTTACAACTGGGATATAACTTAGGAACCAAGAGCAGTGGAAGCATTTTTGACAACAGCAAGATAATGAATGCAGTTCCATTTCAAAAAATCCTACAGAAAAATCCATACTCTTTTATAATTCTCTCCTCACTATGGACACTATCAGTACTTTGAAAACTCAGCTGGTCTCCAGATGAAGTCTTCCTGGTTCAGCAGGAAAACAGAGCAGTAGCAGCAGCACAAGTATGATTCAGTGAAGGCACTGGTAGGTACATTCAAAAAAATGGGACATGTAATTTCTATTGAGACACTTGAATAGCAAGTGCAAAGTGGACTTAAATGCTAAAGGTCACCTGAATCCACTGACAGGAATCTACAGTCTGCAAATATGTCAGACAACTGGTTAGATTTTCCTCCATGTAAAAATGGCTTTTACACCTACAGAAGGATCACAGCAGTTTCACCTGAGAGCTACGATTTCACCCTTTAAAAACTGCAAAAATAAATAGCATTTACTCTCCAGGATTCATTGAGGCAATGCTGAACAGGATCCTCAAGAGGATAAGGTTAAAGTGGACAAAGCACAAACCCTCTCAAATATCCTTCCCATTACTGCAATGTTTCCACTAGGTGCATCTCTCCAGCCTCGTATCTGACCTACATAGGTTCACTCATATAAATACAGCATATGCTACATATCTATAGTCAGGGGGGTTTGTATAACATACAGGTATACTCCAGGTTTAGACAGAGCTGGGAATACCACACTGTCATGCCTTTGCACAGTACAAAATGAAACTTAAGACCACGAGGAATTGGTCAGGCTGAAATATCCTTTCTGACATTTCAGAAAGGGAAAATACAACTGTTAAGTTTTTCTTTCTCCATCTAGAGAGATATTATAAATTTCTTTGAGAAGGCACGGACTAATCTCTTGCATACGCCACCAATTCAATCCATCCCCTCTCTCCTTTGACACTGACTATGGACTTTGTAGTGATTTCAGTGAGTTTACATTTTTTCTCAGTTATTTCTAACAAACCACACTTACATGGCAGGGAGATGAAAGGTTGAGCAAGATTCTCAGGGCTCATGAGTAAAGTCCCTAACAAGGCACAGCTGATCTACAGACAGACAGACAAAGATATCAACCATGTGTTGAAAATAAACAGTTGCAGTCAATTCTCTTGTGCTAGGAAGCAGGGAATAGCGTGCTGGCAGTATCTGAGCAGTGAGAATGATGCTGCCACTTCCCTGGACCTGCGTTAGTCCGGTGATGGGTGTATGTTGTTTATACAGTCACAGTTCTCATGTCTATCTGCTTTTCTCACCATCTTGACCTGACATGAATGGTTTTGAAACCATTTGTTCTTGTCAGAAGTGTGATAGCATCACAGGAAGGCAAACTGGTCTGCAAAATAACAGCTCTAAGCAACAAGAGATATGTCTGTAGTAGACATACAAAATTTCAGCTATTTTTATAAACCTTTCTGCTTCTGAACCACCTCATATCCAGTACTTCCAAAGCAACATTCATAAATCTCAGTGTTCTTTGGAAGCTACTGTGTAATAAAAGTTTGTATCTACAGAAGTGCAAAATACACTTTTGTCCCAAATCATAGAGCTGAAGAGAAGGGACTTGGCTCCTCCTACCCCATCAGTCATCCCCTCAACCTCCTGCTGAGACGGTCTAACAAGCTACATCATGGACTTACAAACATTATCTGTGAAGAGCTATTTAATACCCTGAGCTGAATATGCTCATCAACAGCAAGCTTACCAGTTTCTGGTAGGTAATACCAGAGTACATATCTGATATCCTCCTGATTATTGTGAAGCAGTATCTCTTTAGCAGTAATTTGACTCTGTTGCTGTAGTCAACATATTGTAAATGCCCATATTTTATAAAACTGCACTGCATGTTTCAAAGCATTTTATAACCATTGGATTTGTCAGGTACCACACAGCATGGTAAGTCCTCTTAAAAAAAAACCAAAAAATTTTGAAAGGATAAAAATACTTTGGATGTATATTTCCCAATATGCATTGTAAATATTAAAATTACAAGCAGGAAAATATTTTCAATGAAATGAAACCAGAACAAAAACCAATGGGTCTATCAGATGCAGAGCAGATCTAGAATAAGTGTGAACACAGCATAGAAACACAACACAGAAACAGACTTCACATAGTGTATGCACCTTAAGCCATAAAAAACAGCAGGGAGCTGTTTTGCAAGCAGCCAGCCATACACAGTAATGTGTAGTAATAAGTGGTTGTACTTGTTGTGGCTTAAGGCCTTCCATAAGCCCTCACAGGAGCACTTACCTAAGCCCTTCCTTTGTCAAAACTATCTGAATTTGCCTTTTACTTTGCAGACTTCTTGCTGTCACAGCTACCAGTTACTACGTGTACTTCTGCAACAAATGTCCATCGGTTAAGATGTTCCTACTGTTGCAATAACTTTCTGCAAATATCAATTCCAAATGTAAAATGGTAGTTAACTTTAGGTCGTTGAAGATTTGTTATTTAAGGAATTGTTTAGCTTTTTTCAAATGAACCCACACATAATCATGCTGAGAAAACAGAAGGTTTCTGCATTGTTCGTAGATTTTGCAAGTCATTATAAGGAACAGAGATTTTAAGAAAACATAGGTATTTACAAAAGAGAAAACAGGACATTGGGCAGTTAGGGATTTTGCATACTACTTTCACTTAAAGCACATATAGAAACTCTTTGGTACATTCTGACAATTAATAATCCAACTGCAGCAGAAAAAAATGGGCTTATCTTATTAAAGAAAATCAACAGTTCAGTAACATTTTTTATGAAGACATAACTCATGTTTAAGAACGTAGCTTATGAATATTTTTAACACTATCTGTTCAAAACAGATTATTGAAATCAATGAAAAATAAAGTACTTGTCAATATGAAAAAAGTTACAGAGAACTAGGGCTGAAAGCAGTATTTATTATTATTCAACTAACCAGGGTTCCATGTATTTAAGCACTGATTGAAATTGTATTTTATTACCCATGAAAGCAGTATGCCTACTGAGAAGCAACTGCATTTTGTACTTGCTATATCTCTTTCAAACAGAGAAGCTCTAAATGCTTCATGAAAATGGACAAACCTATAGGAAGAATTAACTAAAAGAACAAATACTTAAACTTCCATTATGGACTTATTATTTCCAGAGATAACCAGGGCCTACGTGAAATAGCTATCCTCAACATAGCTAAGCCTTGGAAAAAAATCTGGGGGACAAACTCTGCACCTGCACAAGCTGTCAGGGCTGGTAAGAGAAGACTGACAGACAATAACCCAGAAAAGTTTAAGTACCCCTTTTTCCCTATCCAGGAAAGTTTTGACAGATTTGTTTGTTTTTATGTTGGGAATTGCATTGTTTTTCCTGGAGTTTCAGAAGGAAAGGGGAAATTTTGACTAAAAGGAAATATAATTTAAATTAACCCTTGCTAGTAACATTAAAGGGTTTTTTTTCTTTTTATAAGCAAAAGAATATGCTGATTCCTGTTTCACAAAGTAAGAAGAATGGTTATCAATTAATTTTTTAAGATTTAAAGTGGGTTATTTTCTAACAACATTATTTATAGGCACAAATCATTACAGTTATTTTGGAAATTAAAAAAGAAAACATCATTATGAGATTAAACGCAGATTCAGGTCAATGTAGTGTAACACTTTACATAGCAATCAATAAAAATGCCAATACAAACAATTACTAAAGGCACCATATGACATTCCAATGGGGGAGAGGGAGGGAATTCTTCATTTTCTACTTAGACGCCTTGCTTCCTTTATCAGCAGATGGCAAACAAATTACTAGTTCAATCCATATGTCTGTATCTGATAGACAGTGTTTTACAAGTCTGAAATTAGTTTGAAACATTTTGAAGTTGGCCAGACTACAGAGGAAAACAGGATAACTTTGTCTATTAATGAAAAGTTGGTTTTGTCATAACAAATACTTCCACAAGCTACTACCCATCCAGACTCATTCAGTCGCTAATGGAATTGTACCCAAAGACATAATCTGTGTTTAACAGACTAACAATTTGTAGTTTCACCCATTCTGTTCTTCTGCTGTGCTCCAACACGTCTCCTTCCACTAGCTGAGGTTTACTAAGTGGTGCTGATGAAAGCCAGCACGGCCATGAGAATGTTTTCGGTCGGGAGGGTATCAGATGGCGAGGGCCGCTTGTGTGCAGGCATTCCAGAGCAAACCTGTCGGAGCAGAGCCGGCAGACCAGCACCCTGCCCGCAACCACGGCACAGCGCTGATGCCCAGGAGCAGATCGAGACATTTTTGCCTAATCTCTCCCCATCAGAAAGCCTCCATTTGCAATGCAGACAGTGTATATTTTAGGAAAGGCGGATCAGTAAGCCTAGACAGTTTTTATAACAAAATGAACGGTTTGGTAAATTTCTTTCAGAAGACAGCTCCAAATCTGGAGAATTTTAATGACTTGTATTATAGTAAACTGTGAGTTCTACAAAAGATTGAGGGGAGAGAGAGCCAAACCAAGCTAAAGAAGACAAGGAAAGAGTGGTTTCAATGAACTTTCTTTGCAACCTGGCCAAGCAAAGAGGGAAGCAGACCTATACTGATAAAAACAGCTGACAGCAGGGGTCTACAGGCATTCACAGCCAGGCAGAACACCAGGCACATCCAGCAGCTCTCCAGGCACTTGGGAGCCCTTTGGTGTGGACTGTTGCAGGGAGTTCCAGTTCATTTCCCAATGCTTAGAAAAAATTAATTTCTTTGCCAAGGACTTACAGAACCAGCACAGATAAAATATTTCTCAACTCCAGAGTTTTTAAAAATGTTCTTTCCTTCCAACAGTGATGTACCTGGGGGACTGGTATCAAAAATGGCTTATGCTTCACCTCTTAAGGAGGGTATCACTAAGAAAGCCCTCAAATACTTTTAGCAATGATTATAGTTTAACTCCAAGCTGTCTATTTGCTCACTGAAATAATGCATTTCAGGAGAAGTTTTCTCTAGAGGTCTAAACCAATGCCAGCTTGGGGCAGTGAAGTTGAATGCAACACCTCTCCTGAGATACATGAAGTTGGTCATGAGGATTGATTAAAATGTGAGGAGTCGCTTATACCAAGAAACTGAGGGTCCAAGTTTAACAGATATCAACTGTCCTCTTAATTTTTTGAAGTCCCTACATCACACATGATAGTTGTTATGGGTAACAACCACTGCAAAGACCTCTACCCTTCAACCATTTAGCTCGCTATTAGAAGACACAGGCAAATCAATTAAGTCATGATTAAGACTACAGTCTTAAAGGCATGAAAGATATATTTAAAACTTCTGCTAAGCAGAACATAATTTGCTGTAATGGAAAAAATCAGTAAAGCTGTAACACACTCTTTGCTTTAAAAATTATTAATATTTGTCCTACAAACCATTTTGCTAAATAATTACAGAAATTTTGTTTTCAGTCAAAAACCTTTTTTCACTCTTAAATATAAATCTATTTTTAAAAAATTAATTATAATTTTTAAGCTAATTTAAAATTAGTAAACATACATTTGTATGCACACAAATATATGTAGGTGCCAATATATTTACAAGCCTTGAAGCCTACAAGATTTTAATCACATTTTCCATTAACTCTCCCCACCCCTCAAGCCCTGAATAAAGTTGGGTTTATGAGAATTTTAAACAAAAGGAAATATTTAAGTTTCTAGCACACCTCAGTTAAATATAAATGTGTTTCAGTAATATACTAAAAGGTACTGTGCTGTCAGTGGAGAGCTTTATAGATGTTTTGTCTTCTTTATCAGCTGCAGGGAGTAATGTCAAAATAATCACCACAAGATGAGTCCATAACTGAATTGTGAAGAAAACACTTTTCTCAAAAACAGGTTGACTAAATTTATTCTGCTCAATAAGAACTTTAAAACAAGTCTGAAATACATCCATTTTGGGTTGGAAGAAGAGCTGCCATGAAACACTGAAAAAACATAAAATACAACTCAGTATTTTCTAACTCAAAAGCATAAATCCATGAACATTAAAGCAGCTACTATCAGAAAAAAAACCCCTCATAAATATGTAAAGATATTATTCTCCATATGTCTTATAAAGGGGATAATAGCGGTATATTAAGTTTTGCTTTGATTTGTAAGCTTTCACCTTGTGGTGTTTGCCCTACAGCCTTTTAGTCATGTACAGACTGGAGTAGTGAGAGCTTTGAAGTGCCCAACTTCCAGTGAAGTTACTAACATTTTTTAATAAGTCTTAAGAGGTCTGTGTGTGATTTACTGTAATTTCAGAACAAGCTCAGAAATTCACCCTAACTTGGAAAGAATGGGAGAGTCATTTGAGCACATTATCACTGTTGGGGCATGGGGGAGAGAGGCATGAAAATAATCTGGAACGTGATCAAGTCAAATTCAAAATACTGTGTATATAAATGATGATACTGAGAACTTTAAGGGCAACAAGACAGTTTTGTATAGATGAGATTTTTTTTTTTGCAACCAGTAAATATAGTTTAAGTGATTCACAGCCAATTTTTATAATTGCAATGGAGCAGCTGTGATCAAACTCTATTTGTAGCATCATAATAAATTTGCCCCCCACCTACTAAAATTAGTTCTAAGCATCCAAAATTCCCATTTGAACATCTGACTGAACAAAACAGGCATTGCTCCATGCCAAAAACTGGAGGAAATAGACCTAAAATATGCCATTTTCTCACCAGAAATTGTAGGCTCCCAGAATAACATGTGAATTAAAACTCATTTCAAGCTTGTTTGCATTGCTCCTCATTCCCATTCACAGCAAATTTCTTGACAAACGTTCTGATTATTTCTCTTTTTTCCTCTCTTTTTTTAATTTAAAAACAATTTTCAAATCACAGACAGTCTTGCAAGGAGAAACAGCTGATAGTACAACCCATCTGAAAATGGAGAGGGTGGAATTTTACTCTCAGCAAGTGCTGGAGGCAACTTACATGATTAAAGACTGCACTGTAAGCCATCGTTAAAAGACTTCTTCCCATAAGTGAAAATGTGCAGTTTGCTACCATACACATCAGAGGCACAGAAACCAAAACGAGGTCAAAGTCAACCAAGAAATGCAAATGCCTCACTCCAAAATTCCTGCTTTCACTTCCCCCCCGCCCTCACCCCTGCCAGGCTGGAGGAAAGAACAGAAATTTTAACAAAATTAAAATTAAAATTTAAAATCTGGTTTTTTCAGTTCTCCTCTTTCATTGGTATTCTTGACAAAGTTTGTATCATCACACTCAGAGAAGATAACCAGCAATATTGATGCAGGATGCCTATGAATCAGGCTCTTCTTGGTGTGACTATCATAGTACTGTTGCACAACAGAGTTTAACACATCTCTTTTCACTCTTGTCCTTTTAGATGGGAAATTCCCATTTTACAGACAGAATTAGGAAACGAAGGCCCAGGGCAACCAAGAAAACACAGGGAATCAACCATCTAACTAGAACAGACATGATTCACCAACCTGAGATTTGAAAATCTCAGGCAGTCCAGGGATACACAAACTCAGCAGAGATTTCCAAGGCTGTTCACAAGCTGCCTGCAAAGTGCTGCACAACCTGGGCTGCCACCACTCCATTTGTTTCAGAAACCTAATACTGTACACAATGCAAAAACATATATTCCTCCTCTCATCTTTATGCTAAAAAATATATCCTATCTGAACTCCAAGTAACGTAATATGCAACAGGAATACATGTATTTATGGATTTATATTACATACACATATGATTATATCACTACAACAAAGACTGTAAGATTTTCTAAAATATATATATGCTACTAAAAAATATGCTTAGAAAAACATCAGCAAGAACCATTTAGCCCCTATAAAACCTCATTTTAAAAACAGAACTTGGTGGAAGAAGTAAATTAATTATATTAAGCAGGAAATTGTTTACTAAATCAATTGGGCAACATTAGAGACCTGAAAATTAAGACTAGTTCCAAGGTGACCATATGCATATTCTGAGGAGTGCCAAGGTAACAAAAGACATTTCCAGAAAACCTTTTTGCGTATCTTACACACACACATACACACATATATGTATATTTCTGTTTCAGCACACATCTGTTCATCTAACAGCTATTTTCTATAGTTGTTGTTTTTAACTGGCTGTATTTTCAGCCCTAGATACCCCCATGACAAAAATCACAGCACGTATGTGCACTTTTTATTCATAAACCTCTTTATAAATCCTTAGCATTTTGAATTTGTTCGGATGTGGATAGCATCTGGATTCCTTCAAATCAGTTATAATTACAATGCTCCCTTCTTAGTCCAATAAATTAAACATTTATTTGCTGTCTATCGTAAGATCCCTCCTCTAAAAGAGTGTATTTATTATGTCTTTTAATTACCAAATACATCTAGAGGATCATCTGAAATTCAGTACAGAAAGCAACTCTGCACTTCCAGATGCTAGAGGTATCTTCACACAGATTTTCACTGTTCAGCACCATGGTACTTCAGGCAAAAATAGAATTATGTACAATCCTTGCCTGCATTCATCTGTGAAATTTAATTTTCCATTGAAAATCTACATGTTAGCAGCAACTTCTGTCCTCAAGCACGAATGCGTGCTTCTTATTGGATCCAGTTTGGCAAAGATTATCCTTAGTTTCTAAATACAATTGAAGTTTCCATTTCACTTCAGGTATACAACTATTTCTACGTATTATTGGCAATACAGAATAATAATAGGGTTGTATAATGGTTACAGCTGCACTTAACTTTTCAAAACTTTGGTAAAGCTCAACTAATTCTTTAATTTAGTCATCATGCAAGAAGCTGCATTTACTTACTTCCCATTTTAAACAAGGCTCTCCATTGACAGTTCTCTGAACTGTTTAGACTGGAGGAGGCTGCTGCTGCACTGCTTGCCTTTGCAGTGCCCACAGCTGCGCCCCACACGTGGCTGCTTTAACCAACCTGCAGCCACTGTCAAAACAATCCAGAATTTTAAAAAAAAACCATCAGGAATGTATTTGCAGACGGTAGAAACAGTATCTGCTAACCACACCGGTGATACCTTCAAGAAAAGCATTGCCTCACTGCATGTGCCCGGTTCGGGGCAAGAGGCACCAAGAGGGGCTGTGGGACCGGGCTGGTCCCAGAATCAACCCGGGCGGCTCCGGCGGCGCAGAGGGGCTGAGCCGGGACGGAGAGAACGGAGGGGCCGGGCCGGGACGGAGAGCAGAGAGGGGCTGAGCCGGGACGGAGAGCAGACAGGGGCTGAGCCGGGACGGAGAGCACGGAGGGGCCGGGCCGGGACGGAGAGCACGGAGNGGAGAGCACGGAGGGGCTGAGCAGGGACGGAGAGCAGAGAGGGGCTGAGCAGGGACGGAGAGCACGGAGGGGCTGAGCCGGGCCGGAGAGCAGAGAGGGGCTGAGCCGGACGGAGAGCACGGAGGGGCCGAGCCGGACGGAGAGCACGGAGGGGCCGAGCCGGACGGAGAGCTACAGGGAGGCCTGGCCCGACCTGCAGTGCACTGAAGGCTCCTGTTCGGGCCGGGGCACAGGGGCAGGGCCCCCTCTGTGCCCAGACACCCATCCACGCCAGAGCAGTGGGGGCGGCCGAGGAGAAGCGTGCCGAGGAACCAGGGATACTGCCGCCCTGGAGCCGAGTCCCGTCCTGCCTCTCCCCGTGGCGGTGATGGCACAGAGCAGCAGCCGCACGCACCGATCATCTTCACCCAGCAAAGCTAGCCCAGGTGCGGGCATGGGGCATCCAGGTCCGAACAGCGCACAGACCCTTCCACTCTCACCTGCACCAGCACACCAAACACCAGAGTGGAGAGCGCAAAGGAGAGCTCCTCTCACCTGAACAGGGAAGGGGCATATAAAATTGAGCTAATTTCATGTGACACTGATTGTCAATCTGTTTTGGCCCCTCGGTTCAATACAAAAAAGCACTATTTTGTTCTCATCTGCGTAACGATCTCATCTATCCAAATGCAGCAGCTTGCTTTAAATCAAGAATTATCTCGGTTTGCCCTGCTTGAATCATTGTTATTGATCATAGCAACTTCAATAAACCCTGTTGCTTACCCAACGGCCTGGGGGCCCTTACCCATCTCCCCAGCCCTTTGTTCCACATACTGATTCACCTTTTCATCAAGGATTTTGACGTAGCTGCTGCCCTTTCGCATTATTACCGTGCCCCACCCAAATAATGATTTTATCACTTAATTCTCTTCCAAACCACGTTTCGTAAAAGGGAGACCAAAAAAAAAAAAAAAAAAAAAAGAAAAAGAAAAAACCCTATGCCCTGCCGGGTGGGTAAACATGGATGAGGTGGGGTTGTCTCACCACATGACAGACACACCCCACACAAAAACCAGAAACATGCCTTTCATTGGGCAGGTTAACATTTTTCTAAAAGTTACTTTCTAGTCCTATCTGATCACTGTCAGGATGAGTAATGCAAAACATTCAATTTCTTGTGGGTTTGGTTCCAGTAGTTACTAAAAGCAGCCAAGTACATGTTTGTTTCTAAACTACTTGAAAACCTTCAGAAAGTTACTTTAGCTTCGTTCCTGAGCCCTTCACCAGCACAGGGATTTTACCCGCCTCAGTTTTGCATGGTAAACACAAAGCTTCAGAACCATTTATCTTCAAGTACCGACTTTATTTTCTCATTTTCCTTGTTGGAGGATTCTTGCCATTTTCCCGGATGTAGTTAAATGTAAAAAAAGTAGCCCACTGACTCCCCAGGCAGAGACTTGTGGAAACAGGTGCTTTAAAAAAAAATGAAAGACTTTGTCAGCTCTCTGACCTGCCAGAGCTCTGTGCATTAGTAACACACAGTGCCTGCTGAGTTCCCCTCAGCTAATTAAAGGACCCGTATGGCAATGAATGGCCTTGACTATAAATACTTCCTGAAAGATCTCTAACAGAGTCAGAGGAAATGGGAAAAAAATGAGATGCAGCTACAGAGAAACTATTTCAGATGTTTCTTGTTTAAAGGGCTGCTTTTTCTTTCCTGAAGTTGCTTAGGGATGAGATGCAGTATCCAAGACTTACACCAACTTAAATGAAATAAGTTTGATACAATTACATGCATTAAATTTAATTCTGTAGATATACCATTAAGACGCTGCTATGAGAAGGTGGTTGGAAATGGGACACAATGCCAAAGAACACAAAAACTTCCATCTGTCACCCTGGAGTGGCCACTGAAAAATCACATTTAAACCAAGATCCCACTCTGTGTGCTTGAACCTTCTCATGCTGCTTCTTGTGCTCCCGTTAAAAGGCAGCAGCAGGAATATTTCTACCAACATCAGAGAGGCAGGTTTTACCTCAAAGGTATGTTATCCTTCTGGTCAAGAATTGTATGTGCTTAGAGAAGTCTTTGGGGAATCACAAAGGACACCTCAGCATTTCCACTGCTTTGCAGCTATTTGGCATCCAGCTCTGTGGATACCAGGAGTCAGTACTTTATAATAGGAGAAATGATGTTTTGCCACTAGGAATTGTGTCTGATATTTACTACACTTATATTAAATCAATTGTATGTAGATCTAATACTTACATACCAATCGCTTACTTTAAAATTAGCTCTGTCAATCACCCACATAGGAGAAGGCAAAACAGGGAGAGGGGAAATAACTTTTTCTAATCTCCTGTCTCTCCCAAATTTAAAGCCTTATGACCAGCTTTAGCCAGAACACCACATGAAATACCACAAGTGCAAATATCACAGACCAAAAAAAAAACCTCTTCTCAAAGTAAACAAAAACTTTTTTCAAATGCTGTGATTTCCTGTACTGTGCAAACAGTCTGATCATTATGGTGCAAAATAATCTCAGTTTAATAGAAGTGTCGATTTTATCCTTTGTCCCATATAAAAAGCTCATAGCAAAGGTTAACACAACCTCAGTTAGATATTTAATGTTACAGCTTGCAGTATGCCTTTGATAAAAATCCACACTACTTCTGCAATAATGTAACAATCTCTCTCCCTTTGGTGCACAAATCCTCCAGGAACTATGATTAATACACAAAGTATTCTCCTTGCTGCCTGCAGGTCCATGTGGCCCCACGGGACAGACACACTGACCCGTGTTATTCTGCATCTCCACTGGCTAAACTGCGATGTCTATACCAACACCTTTAGGTGGGTTCTAACTAGCTCTGCATATAGGTTTGAAGGTTCAGGCTACAATTCCCCACTTTGTGGCGAACTTTATTCTGCAGTGTCCATACACACCAAAACAGGACACTTCATTTAAAATCAGTTTAGCAAAAAGTTCCTGCTGTCCAAGATCTGTGCTGTCAAAGCATTAAACAATCTGCCTGGCCCGGAGTCTGCTGGCTGCCAATGTGCTACCCAAAAAAAGGAACATTTTTGCATCTCAATAGACTTTCCAGTATCAACAAATCTTTAAACTAGAAAATCAGCTACTCTAAGGAAGAGCAGAAATAATGTCCACATTGTACTATGCTGAGGTACATTTTTGGTAATTCCCATTTGCAAAATACACCAATTTGCTGTAAGTACAGCTGCTGGAAATATTTTAATACAAAAAATAAATTAAAGCTACTCATAGAAGTGTACCAAGCCCCTGAGAAAGATTCTGTTACACACACAAAGCTTGGAAGAAGCATTCTCAGGGAAAAAGGTGCATCCACAGCACATATGCACTATCTCCAGCTCCCAAAAGGTCACAAGCAATTCAGTCTTTTAGCTTCTAAAAATGAAAGAAATCTTACCCCAATGACTCCCACAAATAATCTACTGTAGCACAGAGTCTGGGGAAGGACCGTGGCTATCATGTATGGAAGGAATGCAAGAAACAGCATATAAATGGCTTAGACAACATCCAAAGCTGAAAATTACTCCAAGCAATTTCCAAAAATTAATTATCCTGTAAGCATTAGGAATTTCTGTAGGCCATGGTATATTTTCACCCCTTCTCCAGCTGATTTGTATTATCTCTGATATTTTACCAAAATGCTAATTGCTTCTAAACTTGCAGTATCAGCCTCTATCTATATGAAAAAGTGTGAAAAAACCTGATCTCCACTTTGCCTTCCCCTCATCATCAGGAAAGTAAAAAATTAAAAGCACATGGTGTTGCTGCTACTGTCAAATCATTACAAATCATTTGTAATAAGCAGAACCACTTTAATAAATACACTTCATAAATAGCCAGTACAACCAAAGGGATGTGTTAGGGATTTCTTTTTCAGTCCATTCCTCAGTGTTTATTCACTGAGTAATCCCAAATTTTTGGCTTCCTCTGTGTCAATCTTCAGGGGAAAAAAAACTAAGGTGTTCAGAGTGATTTTATTATAGGTTTTGTTTCCTAGTCACCAGTCGTCCTGGGATACAGTGTTTTGCATAAGCATTCATTATATGATACTAGAAAGATGTATTGATTTAACACTTTGCTTTCAGAGAGGACCAACTTTTACACAGCATTAGCTACTCCTATTAGCTATTTCACATTAGAAAAATAAATGTAGCCAAAAGTAGATAAAAATGAGATATTTGCTTAACAATATAGTGTATTTTTTTATTTCAGAGGATTACAAAAATTAGCTTTTTCAAGAATGGATGGTAAGTTCTTTTCTGAACAATTTTTATTCCTCTCTGGGCCAATTGAGCTCCCAGGCATACATATCTGTATGTCAGATAATCCTTAACACTAAGCTCCCAATGGTCAGGCTGACCATAGCTTTGTCTTCTTATTTATGGCTCCAGTACTGCATACCATAACTATGTCTGCAGAAAACTAAATCAAGAGCAAATTAAAGGAATTGGGTTTCTATGATCTTTTTCACAGATTGAGAGGAAGAAGAAACTAATATCACTCACACTCCCACATTTCCTATCCTTCAGATCACTCCTTACCTTCAAGAAGTTTCAATTCTGCTTATGTTTTCTCTATCCATCAATCATGATGAAATATGTAAGATTAGGGACTCTGTACAGCAGATGAAAAAAGTTAACCTCCTTCCCCCTGCTTTTTTTAAAATATTTCAAGCTGACAAAAGCAACTTGTCCAATTTTCAAAGAAAAGTGAAAATTCAAATATTATCACTAAGGAAAAGACCCAGACAAACAAGTCCTTGGCACAATAGAGTTCAAAGAGCATGGCAGCTAAAGGTGTACACAAAAGTAATTCCTGTTTGAAGGATGTTGATATGGTTTTATGAGTCACTATAGACATAATCTGCTAATATATCATTACAAAAGATATCATCATTATAAAAGAAAAGGAGGGTTGAACATATTTAAAAATGCAAGGAACTGATTAATATGCGCTGTTGCTACACAAAAGTAAGACTTTTTTTTTTTTCCAGAAAAGCATGGAAGAGACAGGTTTGTCATCAAGTGATCAAACTATTTCCAAATTGATAAAATACTAATGAAAAAAAAGATATGTATAAAAAAGTGGTTTTGTATAAAGACTTTAAAAAAGCATCTGAACTTATTTTTAAAAAGGGCATAAGAAGCAGCCAGCATACAGTTTCCTGTTCTATATTCAGCAGTGGCTAAAACAGGTAGTGTAATGGCCTTATTCTACTGCTTACTAAGATTATAGGTCCAGCTACTAACCAAATTAAGGCCTTTATAGAGCTGATCCTGCATACTATCATGTCCCTTTGCAAATTCTTGTTTCGTTTTCTTTCGTCCTCTGGCAGTCAAAACATAAATGAAAATTATTTGTATTCTGATAAACCACAATTTAAACAGCTCCTCTGGCCAATCTGTCTGCACATGGCTAAGAACCAGTACAAGGACTGAAGTGGGATGTAACCAACATCATATGTACAGCATGAATTCCACTGCTGCATGGGTTTATGTAAGTATTTTAATACATATTTCCTAATGGAGGAGAGAAATATAATCCTGCCATCCACAGTGAGCACACACCCAGGTTAGCAACAAGGAACCTGTCATACTGTAACTGCTTCTCATACACTTAAAATCTGAGAACAGTAACTAAGGTACAAAAGTTTGTAGTCCCCCTAAATTGCATGCAGAGCTTAAATTACCAACACTCTATTTTATAACTAGAATATGTGCAATATTTTTAAGACCCCTGACTGCATTTAAAACAGCTTTTAAGACTTCTATAGGTACAGAGACAGATATACCTGTGTATAATCCTAGCAGACCATGGAAAAAACATTTATCTTCCTTTTTGTCTTTTTCTGATGTGTTAAACTAATGGATGCTATGGTTATAAATGTTGCTATAAAACACAATAAAGGATACCAGCAGATCATCACTTCCATTCTAGTAAGCTTTGTCTGCAGACTGCCTGCTCCTTAGCAAGTTTCTATAAATTCAGATAGGGAGCAGCTCCTGAAAACATGTGATGACTTCAGGAGAAAAGCATTTGTTTGTCTCCCTGTTCAGCTCCTCAGAAGGTGAGAGCTTTTCTAACTTCAGTTTTCTCTACAGTGGGAAAAACACACCTTGATGGATGGGAAAGTTCCTTGTGTATAGATCCTTTTCTTTAAAAAAAAATAGGAATTATTTGATGCGACAAATATTTGCCTTCTCTTGTCACGTGAGATCCTTCCTTTTCTTTTTTCTTTTTCTTTTGCTTCCAAGGCAACCAGACGAGTGTCAAAATTGATATATAATTATGTTGCTTCACAAGAAAAAGGTTACTTTTTATTAATATTTAACTCACGTTTCATATTCTTCAATATGTAGTAATATGAAATCCTGCTTAAGTGCGAACTGTCACACCACCACAAAATTTAAGAGGTGATTAGTTGTTTTAGTGTAACAGATGTGCAGCCTTCTGGGGTTCTAAACCTCCCTTCTTCAAATGCATCACCAACCTGCACAATTAGCAGGAATGATTAAACAAAATTCAATCAGCGCTAAATAGCAAAAGCAGAAGCTTACTAATACTACATCAATATATAGATTGCTTTATGTGAACACTTTGGTAAATTCACCTGCCAGTTTAGCTCTACAAATTCAAGTCTTTCCTTGACTTATTTTTTTGGTTTCCATGCACTAAAAGAACCCCAGCCACGTTGATCCGAACGTGAAGAAATCATTTGCATGGCCAATCAAACATAACATATATGCAATCATAAAAAGCAACAGGGGAAAAAAAAAAGTTTCCTACCCGTAATAAGGACTGGGATTCGTCCTTTGCCTTGCCGTCCCCGGATCCAGAGTAGGGCTGGCTGAGCTGCCCGGCTTTCTCTGCTGCTCCGGCTGGGACCCCCTGCAGGAAACCCTTGCTCTCCACTGCCAAGCCGTAAATGGGCCTGGCAAGGTGGGCAGCTTCTACATTTGGACTATCCCTTAAAGGCTTTGGCTGCTCTTGGCCAACAGACACTGGGGTCAGCAAGCCTAGGCTGGTCTGTGTGTATGATGGGCTCCCCCTCAGAATGTCTGCTCCTCTCCAGGTCACATTGCGAAGATCATCACTGGGACTGTCAGTCCAGCCTTTCTCCTTGAGCACTTCCTTATCTTCTATCTTTTCCCTCTTCACTATGCTGTCAGATATGGGCTCCCCTATTTTGGGGTCTGGATTAATCAGACTGTAGACCTTAAGGTCGATTTTTGGCTCTTCCTTGATGGACGAAACACCGTGAGTGTCCTCCCCGTTGGCTGTAGTGATGTCCATCTCCTGACAGTGCACAGTGTTGAAGTGCTCCAGTAGTGACTGAGTGTCAACAGCTGTGAAGCTGCACTGACGGCATTTGTAGCAGTTGTGTACTCGCCTGAAAGAAAACAAGAAGCAGATTAACAGGAGAGTCACCCCTTGGCATTCGCTCTCACAGGGGTTTTACCTACCAAGATTAAGAAAATTAATCAAACTTATGGTATGACCCTCTCTAAATAAAGCAAGCAGGTTTACTTTGGTGTCTTATACAATAGGGCGAAAATACTGCTGATTATTCCCCCCATGCCTTGCAATGGTTTCTTATCATTCCTTCACATTCCACTGCCTTATTCTAAACTTCATAAAATTTTCACTGGAATTTTGTGTTTTTCCTCTTCGGTTTGCTTTTCACTTTCCACTGCAGCAGAAACACTAAAAAAACATATATTTTTCAACCAAAATCAAATGGAAGAGGATAGTTCTCTTCTATTGAAAAAAACCACTTCATATAATACAGGTCTATGTTAGGAAGTTAAAATGTTTAAAAAAGCCCTTTACTTTCAACCAATTCCATATACTTTTGCTTGACAAAGACGATTTTGAATGGAGCTCTGGTTAACTTACGGATAAGAATACACTGAAGGACAGAAGGTTTTACACAACAGACAGTAGTGCTTGGTTCTCCATGGACATTTTAACACAACTTAAAAAGATGCTGCTCTAAAGAGAAAGCGCAATAGTTGGCTGTGTCACTGCAAACTGCGTTTCCTGTCAAATACAGAAATTCTTGGGTAGGAGCTGTGGAGCAGTGTGGAATAACACGCCTTCCTGTTTTTACTCTAAAAGCCTATAAAAAGTACTGCATTACTAAATTATATAAAGCATATGTTGCTACATGAGAACAACATGTTACCCACTTACTGTATCTATCATAGGAACAGAACACTGTTTATGAGTTCTCTAACGCCATTGTGAATAATTGTTTATAGCACAGGAGCGGTCAGAGCCCTTCATCAGGCTCCGGGCCCCACTGCGCCCAGCATCCGACCAATGCAGAGCAAAATATCATCCCTGCAAAATGTACAGAACTCTGAGAGCTCCTCCCTGCAGACACACTCACACATCCACACCCCAGGCGTTCGGAGTCACAACAGTGCCTTTAGCCAAGCTAAAAAATGAGCCTTTCACTATCCACACAGGACAAAACTTGTATAAGAAATCTGTTACTGCCCTGACAACTCCAATTGTTACAATTAATTCTTTTAAGGCCAAATCTTTGTCTCAGTGAAGTCGATGGCAAAACTCCCATTGACTTCAGTAAGAGCTCGATTTGGCTCTTGGTGCATCTGTAGAATTGGAATGATACACAAAATGTCCCTTTTAGACTATGATAGTTTAGAAGGGACAACTTGCCAAACTTATTAAACCCCCTTGTCTTCCTTCTCTCCTTTTGTTGGAAAAACAAACCATATGTTATTTACATTGTCTGATTTTCTTGCAGTTGTGTCAGCGCACAGACATGAGTACACATTCGGATTCAAGCTTTTCAGCCCTTGAGCAATATCAGTTTTCTTTTTGTCATTTTCTGTATTTATATTCATTTTAAGGGACTAGATGGGCTTGTTCCATTATGCAAAAAATAGATTCAGTTATTCTCCACACAGCCTTATGGCAACAAAATCGACTTGTGGGAGAGCAACAAGCTGTGGGTTAAAATCCTGTTCTGGCCATGTTCCTTTTCCTTCATTCTACAATTGTGTTTTATTAAAATCAGCTGGTGTCTCAATGCGACATTAATATATTCTCTCTTGCAACTTAATTCTTCTCTAAACCAAGCTTAATTCTCTTCTGAACCAAAAAAAAAAAAAAGAGTGCTATCTGATCAAAACCATTTTATAAATACAAAAAGCCAAGTTATAAAGAGGGTCAGCCCTGTAAAGGTGGGATACCATCAGAGAAGTCCAAGTTAGACAGGGGCTAGTTATCTTAAAAGCCAAGTTAAACAAGACACCATTTGGGGCTAATGGCTCAACCACATACACTCCCCATGTGAAAGTTTATCAATCCTTTGGGACGCTACTTAGCCCTAAGTGTCTCTTGTTTAACTTGGCTATTTCAATAGCTAACCCCCTTCCTAACTTGGCTCTCATCTACAGATATCACACCTCCAAACAGCTGATCTTTTTCTGCCTAACTTGTCTTTTTTTATTTTTCCATTCCACACTGTTTTTGATCAGGAGCCATATACACCACACTTCTGAGGACACAAACAAATGCTGAATATTAGATGCAGTTGTAACTACATGGCTGAGGCCCAGCTAAAATCACCTTTATTACATTAAAAGTCTGTTAATTTAAATTATTTCTGATTGGTTCAAAGACAGTCACATAAGCATTCCTTTATGCTTCTATTAAGACTGTGATAAGCACTGTGATATGGAAAAAATGAAGACATACTTCAGTAGATAGTAATTCAACAGGCTTTTTGTTTCAGAACATACACTTTTCCAGTACACATTAAAAATCTGCTATCAACATTATAAATCTTCATACTTCACATGGGTTTGTCCTCTGTATTATTCTATCCCCAAGCTCCAAAACGTAAGCTAAAGTTTGGAACTGTCCAATGTAAGTCACAGTCCCAAATAATAAAATAGTAACTATCATCAGCTATTAGGGAACTTTTGAAAGTTGGAAACTTACTCTTTCCCAGAACAAGGCATAAAAAGAAAATGTTTTCTTCTCAGTTTTCACTCCACCCTGACAGCAAGCAGGGAAACAAATTGGCAATGTTTGATTTCTCTTTTACTAGAATTTAAGCCTACTCTATGTTTCTAAAAGCAAAAGTTACACCTAGAGTTGTGTACAAAGATCTTCAAGGCTAAAGCAACAAAATTTTTAAAATTCCAATTTGTAAAGTACACAAGAAGCACTCCTGTGCATTTCCTAAAAGTTACACTTTACAGCTAAACTACAGCTACACCATCTGAAATTCTGAATTCGGCTGGTGCAATCCTGTGTGTTGGTACACAGCTACTCTAAGAAGAGGAAAATCCTGATATGGAAGAACGTGATGTAAATGAAGAAGGAAACAGCACTCTCCCTTTTATGTTATTGTTTATGCAGCCCTCAAGCAAACTAACAGCAGGTTCAAGCCATAAACTGGCATTCTCTGCAATATGGCATTGGGCTGGCAATGTCATCCCATCCACTGATGTCACTTAGCATTATTATTTTCACTACAAAATAAAGCAAAGATCTGATTATTTGTGGACATTAAAACGTTTATGGCCCAATCCCAAGATTAAATATCAAGAAATTCAGGCAAAACCTTTGCTACACAGTTACCTTCTGAGAATTTAAAAAATCTTATCATTATTTGTACTGAAAAGTACTTGAATTGGGCACTGTAAGATACGAGGATTTCCCCTTCCAAAATATTGAAGCTGGAGAGATTAGAGGTTTGGGGTTTTTTATGGATTTAATGTTCTTTATTTGAACTTCTTAACAGGCTGCAATATTCCCGACACTAGCCAGTTGTTAATTAAGTCTTGTTGACATACTTCTAACTAGTCTGAAGTATTACAAAACACCATCCTCTACAAAACAAGTAATTTTTTTTTAATTACCTGAAGACAGTCCTAGGCTCTAGGGCATAGAAAATATTCTGGAAGAAGGTATGGCTGTCGTATCACTTCCATTTTTTCGCATGTTTTATTTTAATTACGAGTATAATAATTACTATCATTTCTCATGAAGAAACAGGTTTATAAGAATGTTAACTTTTTGGAAGGGTGCTGCACTCAAGCTTGTGGGGAAGGAAAACATTCAGAAGAAAAGACAGCAAGCAAAGCAAGCAAGAAAATTCAGTGTAGTGTTAGAAAGGAGAGGAGACAGGGCAGAGTGGAGAGCAAGACTGAGATCAAAGGAGAGCAAAAGCCATTGGCAAGAGCAAACAAGTTCAGAGCAGTGAATTAAGGTGTCAGGAGGATGGAAAAGGCTCTCTTAGCTGCTGCTATTGTTCTCTGAGTGAAGGCTTCTGCCCTGCTGTAAAACCGGGAGCTGGTGGGCCTCCATTTACATTTTTGCCCCAAGTTTCTTCTCTGGGGGAAGTGTCCCAAAGGCGCCACATTTCCATAATCTGCACATCTGAGACCCTGCTCTGGCTTCTTCTGCCTGAGAGTCTGAGTGTCAGTCCCAACACCCCTGTCCCCAACACCCCCATCCCTGAGCTGCAGCCCGGGTGCTGGGAAGACAAAACCCCCAAGAACCCCTTTGCCTTTTGCCCCCCCTACCTCCTTTATCTTTGAGAGGTAAGGAATTATTTAATTACGTCAAAAATAATTTCTAACGAGAACCTTACATAATTGATGTCAGCCACATTTTCAAAATAAGTTATTAGAAAAATGATTCGACACCACTGCCAAAGATTTTATTTCAATTGAGTCTTTGTATTTTCATATTATATTTTGTAGTTTAATGTATCTCTATCCTACCTTGTTTTTAAAAAGAAGTTTAGAGGATTTTTCAGCATAGCATTTCTAATTATAACTAGCACTGATCAAATGCTTTCTGTCAAATAAGGTTTTACATTAAAATGTCTGTCTTCTGCAAAAATGAAAAAAGGCATTGTTTTCTCATGTTTTAGCAAAATTTAAAAAAACCGCACTTCTGCAAGAAGCAGATTGTTTTAAAAAAATAGTCAAAATTAATTATTTTGGAACAAGCAGGAAAATAATCTCTAGACTAAGTGAAACAACATGCAAAATTTGCCCAAATACTCGGTTTGATTTTTATCTAAATTAAAAGTGTTGGCATCTTCTGGCTCATCATAGTACCAGACAGTTTTGAGAAAAAACTAAGCTTTGCAATGAACATGAGGAGTATCTGATTCCTCAGAGGTATAATGGAAAATGAGTAGTAGCAGAATTAGTGGAAAATGGAGGCCAATAAATCTTCTAGGGATTTATTTGAGTAAGCACATTTTAGTGAAGTTTAAATACAAGTAAACTCAAGTGCAGTGTGATTCATTGACTTCAAATTTAACTGAACAGCTCTCAAATAATCATGTCAAGAAATACTCAATGAGTGCTAAGTGTAAGTATACATTTCTGTAAAGAAAGCTTGGAAAGAACTGCTTTTGCAAATTCTAATACTGTTGCAAATACACGGCTGTGAAGGAATAACATTGGGACATAGAAAATTTTTTACCTAGCAATACATAGTGAAATTGTAGATGTAGAGTCAAAAGGAAGAAAAATAAATAAAAATAAATTAAGCATGTTGTTCAGACATATGACTCAAAAATGAAAATAATGCAGACAAAAAATACATTAATCAAAATATGTAAGTAGCCTCTAAAGCCAACACAGATACTCTAGATTATCAATGCTAAATCTGAATATGTGAACAGCAGAACATTTTCTTCCACCACATTAATGTTTAGTACTATGTTTACTATTAGAACCCATTCAGCTCCTTATTATATAAATGAAGAGGTTTTAGAGACATGCGCATGTATAGCATTTTAAATACATCAGATGTACATAATGTATATGAAGTACATAAAGTACATAATGTGTGGCATAAAAGCGTTGAGTCGAATTCTGATTAAGAAACAGAGAAGCCCAGTTGGATGTGACTACATGACATGACTACATTAGCACGTTTCTGTGTATCAACACTACTATTTTATAGATTATTGACTTCTTAAAATCTGAACTATTCTCTGTTTTTAATTCCTAAAATACAAAAAGGGTAAGAAAACACATATGTGATACATGCCAGACTTCTACTAAAAAAAAAAGGCCTGAAAATAAAAGTAGAAGTTATAATGCTTCAAAAGTTTTAGTTTGATAGAGTGAAAACTATGTTGTACATTGAAAAACAATAAAACCTGCTCGTTTTCACCATTACAGAGCACCTACCACAAACTGAAACTTACGTGATTTCAAAAAAGATGCACAGTGGGGGAAAACAGCAGCAGGTCAAGTAGAAAAGAAACAAAATTCAAATTATCAAGGGGGAAGTACAGGAGAAAGGGAAAGAAGTTGGCAGTTATGGGGACATTGTACTTTATTTCAATTACACAACATCCCCAGAGTACTCAGTAATGTCAGAGACTGGGGTTAACAGAATATGTTGTTCAAGTGTTTTAAACAAAATAGCCTAATCTTAGACAAACAACTTGAGACTAAAATGCTTAAAGTGTATCTCTTGATTTTCCAAAGTGCAGTTCCCTGTAACTACTGCCAGAACTGCAGGGTGCTGAGCCCTACGAAGGAGCAGCTACAACTACCCCATCTTAGACTTAGCACTTAATTTTGAAAGTCATGGCTTCTCCTTTCTTGGGAGAAAGGATCCTAGCTCGGCATGCTTGTTAAAACTTAAATTACCAGCTGCAGCAAAATAAAAGGTTGGGTTCTTTCAGTAAAGGAGCCATTTCAATCTTCCAGTTATTTAACCACTAAAAAAAGAGTATGCCATGCCCCAGCAGCGGACAAAGTGCTGCCTATGGAGTTCTTCAGCATGGCTCAAAGCTGTTATAATAATGCTTGGAACTTAGATACCACTTTTCATCTTCAAAGCAGTTTACAAACATTAACTAATTAATCCACACAACATCCCTCAGGCCCACTTGGATCAAAAATGGGGAACTGCATGCTGGGACCTGAATCCTCTGTGGGCCCTAGCTCCAAATTAAAGATGAGCAATCTGCTTTTTTTTTTTTTTTTCTAAATAGACTCCTGATATATTGCCAATGCAGCCCTCTGTTGGGCAACATTTGGATGCCCCCAGCTTTAATCTCTATTAAAGTATCATGCCCCAGTCTGCCTTTGTTAATTTTGGATGCCTTGGAATCTATTAAACGTGGCACAGTTTCTTGAGCTTTTAACAAAGCTTTAGCTTTGAAAATGCATCTTCTTTTGTCTTCATTCTAGCTGGCTTCCACACAAAGATCTTTTAGATGAGATAGATACTGAAGTTTTCCGTTGTTGTTGACGCATTAGCCTTAACTATTAACATATTCAGCATGATTTTCTAATATTTAACATTGCTTTTGCAGTGGCACATAACTGTTGCTCTTTACAAAGTCTAGGAGCCAGCTCCTCCTCTGATGCAAACTGGACTGCCAGTTTACAACAGCCCAGGAACTGACCCAAGAAGTTTAGCAGGGACTTGGCTGCTACTATGACATTGTGTCAGACTGAGTCAGGAGACTGGCTGCATCCACCTCCAAATAGGAACATTAGCATTTAAAATAAATAGAATGACACTGTAAACCAGCAACACGAAAATAAGCATCTGCAAAAGGATCTTGGGGAATGACATCAACAGACAAAAGAGTGTCTGCTCCCAGTGGGAAACGAACACCAAAACAGCAGTGGAATGCTCTTAAACTAATTATTACATTGCTGGACTTGGGAATGGAAAATACTACAAAAAGGTAGTACATTGAAGCACTGTTATGGAGCATAAAGGGTTCACAGTCTATCTTGGAAAGTAAAGCCATTTGTGTTCCCTGACTGAATGAAGATGCCAACTTTCTCAGAAAAAGCCTAAACTAAAATAGTACCTATAGTACCTAAAAGATTCTGGGTGGAAAATAGCTGACCAAACCTCAAATATGCTGAAACTTCAGCATCTGCACACAAATCCAAATTTCCCTCTCCTTTGCACAGGTTTAAATGTATAATTAAATCCACCAACTTAGCTGGTGGTTTTCCAAAACAAAGTGGATGTTGGATTGGACTCTGGCTGTAAAGATTTATATCTATACACATTCCTATTTTGATTTCCAGTTTCCTCAAATGTTTGAGGAATGGTGACATTTAATTAAGAAACTAGGGGAGGGCTGTTTGTTTGGGTTCCAATCATTAATCATTTGAAACTTCACTGTACCTGTAGTGTCGGGAAATCTCTTCTTCCACCTGGGTGGTAAAGTCACATTTGGTACATGAGTGTTCTTTGTTCTCCTTGAGAGTCAGCGGCCCCTCTGCCCCTGGCAGGGCGTTTGTTTCTGGTTTGACATCGGAGGCTTGGCCTTCGTGTGCATTCTCATAGTGGAGCAGGAGAACGTCCACGTCGGGAGTGGAGAATGAGCACTGATGGCACTGGTGTTTGACTCTAGAGCTTCCTGTCACCCCTGGAGACAGGTGCAAAAGCAAGAGAGCACAGTGGGAACAATTACTTTTTCTGCAAGCAAATGGGTAAGTAATTTCTCCAAGGTGCTTTTCTGGGCTGCAGAGGCCTCGGGGACAGAACTGACAGTGCTTAATGGTACATTTATGAATGTTGTGTAGCTGCTGATAGTGACGGAGAAGTGGGCCCACCACTATTACATCTGGGCCATGGCTCTTTGAGTACCTAAAGTCACAGAACTGACAGTTGTAGCTTGTCACCATGCTGTCCTCTGCTCCTTTGCTACTCAAGTCTTTCTTTTTTGCCACACTCGCACCCTTTTCTGTCTTTGTCACTAACTCCCCATCTGCATTTTTGGCTAGATCATTCTGGTTAATGACAGATCCCCTAGAAAGCTTATCATTCAGATCTGGGTGAAGGCTTCCTGCCTGGCTTCCCCCATGCTGTTTGCTGTAATGTTCTAATAGTTTCAAAGAGCTGGACGATTCACAGCTGAAACTGCAAAATTTACACCAGTAGTAACTGGTTGTATCGGTACCATTTTGTCTAGAGGAATCTATTGGCTTGATGGGCACCGAATATCCAACTGGCGTATCATCTCCTGCTTTTACAGTGATTCTGTCTTGCCACTTCCCCAAGTCTCCAGAATCACATGGTCGAAGAGTAGGACTGGATTTATTGGAGTTTTTCTCTGAAGTTTTACCAGAATCAGAGGAGGGAAGGGCTGCTTTCATTTTGTTTGGGTGAGTCTGTAAGAAGTGTTGCTCAAGTTCAGTGGAGGAGTTGCCCATGTAGGTGAAATTGCAGAATTTGCAGCGGAAGTACTTGGTGTTGCCTTGGCAATCTGGAGTTTTCCGCCCAATTCCAATAAAGGTTCCACCTAAAGTAACCTGTGAATAAAGAATAAGATCATTTTAGCTCCACTGTTGATTTATTCATATAGCAAGGAGTGGGAAGGGTGGGAAACAGAAACAGAGAGCAACTGATTCATAAGCCTTTTTTATTAACCATCGCCACCATTTTCATTTGTACTGCTATAGTAAAATGTCATACATATGCCCTCACATATTTTACATTGGTTGATGAATATTTTTAAATGTTTCTCATAGCTGTATATATATTTCATATGAATTACAAATATATTGATTTGCAGAGACTGAGGCACACGTACACAAGATGATCTTAGTGCTGACAGGACTGTTCCTTCCTTCACTATATCATTGAATAATGTCATTGATGGAAGATCTAATAATGAGTTCCCGTATCTCTGAACCCTTTGACAGCAGACTTTCCTGGGAGTCTATACCAGGTGTGGAAGAAAAGAACTGGACCTCAGTCTTTTGACTTAGATGCTTTAATCATATTCATGCTTTACAGTCAAAGAGAATTGTTTTCTAAATTCGAGCAAACAAAAATTAACCTTCAAATACCAAATTCAGTTTGCTGTGTCGGAGTATGACCAGTTCTTACAAAGATCATTCCTACAGGAGTACCCACCAGGATGCCTGTTCACAGCCATAGTGGCTGATGTCTCAAACAAAAGGCGGTTCTCTCAAGGATTACTCACTGCAGATATTCTCCAAGGAAATCTTCTGTTCCTCTCATACACAGAGCTCAATTTAGTAAAACAAGGATGGAAAAACTACAGTAGAAAAATGGCATGTGGCAAAGAAAACTACCACACCCAAGTCCATGACATCACTAATTACACACACAAAAAATAAGGTAGGTCTACTTAACTGTTCTCATGATGTCTGAGCAAAATGCTCTGCAGGAAGGGAAGAAGGCTTCCAGGGCTGATGTTATTAAAGCCTGTATTCTCACAGCAAGGCAGGCCTGCCCTTCCCAGGAGTGCACCACACCTGCCCCTGACATCAGGGGGAGATTTGCTGCTCCTGTACAACTGGTTTGAAGGCCAAATAAAGAATCTCTTGACAAAAGTGTCACCATTGCACAGCTTCTTTTACTGAGTAGCAAATAGTGTACAGCATCCAGAAGATAATTCCCAAAATCCACAGTCATCGACTCCTCTGCCATCACACAGTCTACACCACATGGGTAGACATGGGTGGAAGCTTCCTTGTGACACATTCTCAGTTTTTACACCTCGAAGATGTCTTACAGGGAATATAAAATTCAGCCTTGAAGGGTTTTATATTCATTCTCCCAACCAGTAAGTGTATTACTACATTTCTGCAGGATTCAGTTCTAATGCATTAGGCAAACCGTGTAATTATTTTTCTTCTCCTCCTCAACAGCTATGCCACAAAGATAACATGATCACTGCTCATTCAGTATCACACCAAATGGAAAGACTCAGACATACAGAGAGCATGAAATGTAAACATTTTTAAATGTATATAATATAAATACCTTTTAGTCATTTAGCTCAGAGAACGAAATGCTATCCTTTGTATCTCATCAGAATTGAGCATGTATAGTGAGGCAATGAGTTACTAAACCATGATCTAATGAGCTGCTGCTATTCAGCCTCCAATTCTTTTTTTTGTTGTTTTCTTCCTTAAGGAAGCAAAATCCCCATGCACTGGTTAAAACTTTTCTTTAAATAAACTGAAAATGGCTTTCTGTTTGTTTAGGAAACATATCTCATTAGGCAATGGTGAGTCAGGCAGCCAAATCACTAGGATTTAGCTGTAATAACATTTTCACTTCTAACTGGGGCTCCACATTCTGCTATCAAATTATGAACTTGATTTTGAAGAGGTTCTCTGGAAGAGGGATGTTTAACAGGTCTTCTGCAGTGGAGGAGTTATGTCCCTTTATTTATTTTATGGCAAGCAAGAATTGGAGACAAAGCCATACTAAGCCTGATCCAACTGACAACAGGAGGATCTGGGCCTGCTCTCCAGCACCTGGCACTTTAGACCTTCATCCACTGCATTATTTCAATGTTCAAATCTCAGTGGTGTTAAAAGACAACTTAAAGAAAGCACTGATGGAATTACAGTAAACAGAAAATAACAGCAGCTCACTGCATGATTACATAAGTTGCAAGGTGATCTGGTTTCATTCATTTAATTAGATACGTATGCTTGTTCTATGCATGCACAGAAAACTGGTGAAAATGCTTTACCTTAAGTGGCTCTAATGAGTAAATACATTCATTACTCTCAGCTGTCTAGCCACAGAGTTACAGATAAACCTATTTTGCAGAAACTCTGTGGACACCAGTTAGAAACTCTGAGTGACAATAATCCCAGCTGCTATTCATTGCTAATTACTTTTATTTCAGAACACTAGTAAAACATACTAGTACTAGCATTTTCTACAGTGGACTGTAAATCACATCATTTCTGTAACTTGTGCTAATCCTGCTTAGTGGTCTACACAGCAAGTTTGTGTCCCATGCTAATACATCCTTCTCTGCACCACAAGAGGATAAAGTAGAACTAAATATTCCCACAGTGCTTGTGTTAAGCTCTTGTAATGCGGGAGACACGTACAATCTTTACACCGCTGGAATGGAATTGATTACCAGTTATTGGCTTGGCTTCTCCGTGAATACCTGCCACAATTCAAAATAATTCATTGCATTAGACCATGTATGTGAAAAGTAACTCAGGGACATCCTAATGTTATTATACTCAAAAGCCTCTTTTCATACTAACAAAGCCTACTGAAAAGCTCCATGAGGGTCGTCATTCAAAGATGACCAAAGAAACTGGTTTCCACGCAAAAAGGTTAGGTGAAGCACTTGAAGTGACAGTATAAACTGAATCTGCTTCAGCCAGCTACATCTGGAAGAAACCCACACATTTGGAGAACTGTTTGGATTCCCGTACTTTGCTCAAATTTTGGCTTGACTTTCAGATTTTTCAGTTACATGTTGTATCTCTATGTACAGGCACTAAACTTCTTCACTGGCTACGTAATTGTCCTTAACCTCCTGCTCTCTCTGACCTGCCCCACAAAGAGGAAAAGGAGAAGGAGAAAGTGGAATATGGATAGATAGATGGACAGATAGAGATACACATGCCCTAGAAACCAACATCCATGTTTCTGTGTGGTATCAGAAGTGATAGATTCTTGTATTTACTCCCTTATTTCATTCTAATTCCAACAAAACTTAATCCTCTGCTCTGCTCTGACAGAGCTACATTTCCTTAAGTAGACACTTCTTCCCAACATAAAGAAGAAACTAAACAAAAGCAATGGTAAAGTTCTGCAATTCTGTTCTAGCACTGGAGTCCAAAGTGACAGCTGACACAGCTAGTGGCAGTCACGAGTACAGGTACAGCTTGTACTGGAAACATAGGAGCAACTATAGATCAACAGTCCCTCAACACACAAAGAAGAAAATTAGTCTTCACAATCCTCTTTTTAAAGAGAACCTAACATACAAGTTTAGACTGTGGAAACATGATTTAATTCTTCCCTTCACTGTCACTTGCTTATGAAACCTTGGGATTATCACTTATTTCTGCAGCACCTCAACTGTGGCAATATAGTTGCTACTAATTATTATGCTGTATAAAAGAAGACAGATATTAAAATGGGTTCTCTATTCTTGTGCTGGAGGTGGTTGCACTGATATTCTTTAAAAATTGCTCTTCAAAGCCAGGTCTCATTCTGGGATTAAACTGAAATATATTTCACAGTAAGATTTCCATAAACTCAAAACTCTTAATCATTAATTTTATTCATTAATGGGGAAAATTGTCAAAATCTGAAGCTCATATGTTAATACAACTAAGCTATCTCCTCATACACCACACATTTCCAAAAATAGCCAGAAGAAGGAGAAAAGATAACACAGTAACTGACAATGTTTCAAGATGTACTTTCTAAAGTATGTTGGCAAGTACTTCAACAAAGCTGTGTAATTGCACTATATGTTTCCAACAGATATGTCTACATTGCTTTAATTACTCAAGACAATGATTTCATGGAACAGAAGGACTTGGGCAAAGAGCTTTACTTTCCTTTTTTTTTTTTTTTTAACATGTCTTTGATTTTTATTTTGCCCTTGATCCAAATGCTACCCTATTCTCCCTCCTCCTTTTCAAAATTCAATCCTAAATTCCATCACACCAAAGCAGTTTACAAATACTTCTTACAGAAACTGAAAAAAATCACCAAGGAAGAGAAGATCTGCCAGCTGTTGTAATCATGTATTTCATGAAGAAAATTCTACCAGCAGAAACTATATCCACATGAGAGACTCAACCACAAGGATTACATGCTCAGAGTAGAGCTGTCTTTGACCCCTGGCTTCTTCTGCAACTACTGATTAGAATCCATCTGCATTGGAAGATCAAACATTAATGAATCTCCTTTTTTTTTCCTTACCTGGGTTACATCTTTGGCTAATCAGGAGGTGAAAGGCTCCAGATCCCTTACCAATCTCCTGAGCCATCCAGTCTGCCTTTGCAATTACTCTTAATCTTCTAATCCTAAAATATTTTCTAATGCTCTTGTTTATTCATTTGCTTTGTGCAATATAGCATCCAGAACATTTTAACCATCCCACATTTATGAAGTTCTTCATGTCATGCAGGCCAGAACAGATTCCTGGCTTTCATGCAAGTTTGTGTAACACCACCCAGTTCTCTAACCTCCCCTATGGAGAATTCACTCCCTCTCACTCGCCCTCTCTTTCTGCATTTTAAACTAGGAGAATCTTCAGGGTATATTCTTAAAACTATTTACCATACTGTGATTAATTCATAGCTGCACAAATCCATGTTGCACAAGTGAGGCAAAAACTCAGGGCAAACTCCTGGCTTTCTGGGTTATTCATACTTAACAAAACAAGAAAGCAAACTATTGGATCACATTCATTCAAAGTAAGTGCATTCTTCTTGAGATTTATTCTGTTGCCATTGAAGCCAATACAGTTTTTGTGTCATTAGAATTTTATAAGTATTTTTAAAACAAAGACTGTGACAGAACAATAACAGAACTTAAATTAAGGTCAGGAGACCAGATGTGCAAAACCAACAAAAGAAAGAAACAGAAAATCAAGACTTTCATTTGCTAACTAGTGCTACTAGACTAATATCTAAAGAAGCACCATTCCTTCTATTCTCTGTAGATAAAATTACCAGACAGTTCCTTGGCTACTGTAAACTCACACAAACTTACAGGCTTAGAGGCAAACTCACACTGATTTATACCAGAAGAAAACCCAGCTGCTTTCCTTTTTCCCCAGGAACTTCATTTTTTGAGCTTTCATCCCTTCTGTAGGCTATCTTAGCAGTTTATAACTTTAAATAAAAGCACCAATATTACTAGTCTCACCAACTGTCTTTATTAACCTCTCTTCAAACACTACCAAATAGCCCTGCAATAAGGTAAGGAATATCAACACACAAACAACTTCGCTTTGAAGGCTGTGAATATACATCACATCAGTTGTTCCACAAACTGTCCATCTGAATATTCTAATATTAGTATAAACTACTTCTCACTGAAAGGCAGCTAAAATGGGTTATTTCTGTCACAGAGCAAGGCAATGTTCCTAGGCACTTAATATTTAGCAGCTGACATGCTGTAAATCACTGCCTATCATTCTGAAGAGTAAACTTGCTAATATCTCCATAGAAGTGATATAAAGAACTGCTACTGCATATAATCATACAAATCATTGCTTATCACCTATTATCAATCAGAAGTTAAATACCTCTTTCATGTGCTTTTTCATAATTTATAAATATGCATGTATGCAGTTATATATGCATAAGAAGCAAATACATGTATACACACAAGCACATGCATATGGACTTACTTATATGTGTGATTTACCACCACCAATTTCTGTACCTGCCACCATTTCTTTTTCATGTCAGTTGTTTAAAAGAGATGACTGAATCCTGTGCTCCCGAGGGAGTACAGTACTCTTGAGTGTGCAAGGCAGCCTCCAAGTCTGATCATGACCCAGAAATAAGATTCAAAATAAACAGATATGCCCACATCCAGGTGCAACACTCAAGATAGCTTGATAGCTTTCAGTTTATCAGGAAAGTCCCCAGGGAGAGTCTGCAACACGGCTGACATGAAATGGGCCTTGTGCGACATCCACCTTCATGCAAGTTCTGTTGTAGCATAAGCTGCAAAACCTAGAATGGCACAATCTAGTCCAAGAGATCAGGATACATCATATGCAGCAACAGTTGTTCAGTTTATTTAGATCTAATTCTTGTATTATGGACAATTGAGCCAAAGTCAGTGAGACAAACAATATAAAATTTGGATCCATTTGTCTAACCATGCAAGGAAAATGAAATTCATTCATATACATGTTTCTGTTTGCTCATGTCAACCACTTATGTATCTGTGTCACCTTCACTGATGACAAAGTCGAACTTCAAGAAGGTTTGATTTGCTAATATTACAAAAGAAAATGCTGTACTTGTTTAGGCCTCCAATCTGTAATTCTCACCGTATCTGTAAGAGCCCCTTTGCCAGAAACACCAAAAATGTAAATTAAAACCTTTATCATAAGAAGTGCTGCTGATTACATCTGTACCCCTAAAATCCCCTCCATTTTTTTTAAGTCTTACCTTCATGGCTTCATATTCAATCAAACTGTTAATATAAGCATGGAGGATGAAAAGCAGAACCTACAAATAAAATCACTGGTTCTCATTCAGCTGAATCCTAGTTAGACCAGATTTATACCAGTCACACACGTCTAACCTGAGAACAGAAAAGATGCCAGATTTGATATACTGAAATCCAGACCACTAAAAACCAGCCATGACATAACACCATGTAGATACATGGAACTCACCAGTGATTTATAAAGGATACAAAAGGAAGAGCCTTACAGCCTCTGTGGGCACTTCTACCACTTTCTAGGACGCTGAGCAGCCTGCTGGCTGCACATCCAGAAACGCTTTTGGTTGCTGTGAAAATCCTGGCGAAGTTGTTAGCCTTATTCATTGTATGTACTTATATATGTAACCAGTAGGTCAAGAGAGGTGGTTCTCCCCCTCTATTCTGCTCTCGTGAGACCCCACCTGGTCCATCTGGGGATGGGTACCCAGCTCTGGGGTCCCAGCATAAGGCAGCCAGGGACCTACTGGAGTCAGCCCAGAGGAGCCCATGGAGATGATCAGAAGGCAGAAGCACCTCTCCTATGAAGACAGGCTGAGAGAGTTGGGGTGTTCAGCCTGGAGAAGAGAAGGCTCCAGGGAGACTTTACAGCAGCCTTCCAATACCTAAAGGGGCACAAGAATGCTAAAAATGAACTTTTATAAGGGCATGTAGTGATACGACAGCTTCAAACTGGAAGAGGGTAGGTTTAAATAAGATATTAGGAAGAAATTCTTCACTAGGAGCATAATGAGACACTGCAACATGTTGCCCAGGGAAATCATGGATGCCCCACCCAGTGATGCTCCATCCCTGGTAGTGTTCAAGGCCAGATTGGATGGGGCTCTGAGCAACCTGGTCTACTGGAAGATATTCCTGCCCACGGCAGGAGGGTTGGAACTAGATGAGCTTTAAAGCCTCTTGCAGCCCAAATCGTTCTGTGATTCACATATGACAAAGCATTAAGGCTGAGTGGTATAGGACAACTCTTCCAATATTGGATGTCTAGAACCACAGAAGAAAACAACAGCCGATAACATCTCATTATTCTATGGGGTAGTAGATAATGAAGCAATTTATTCCTTTTCTTCCCTCCCCCTCCACCCAGGTGCACTGAAATACAATCAAGAAACTTAAGGATGGCTTTTATCAGTCCATGTTATTTTCAGAAATTTGTCTTCTTATATGTCTGTCTAGATCTAAAACAATAAAACAATCAAAATCAGAGGACTGGATTTTAAATCTTTGGGGTTTTTGTAAATTCTGAATCTTTTTAATGGCTGAATAGAAGAGGAGACAGATCTGTGCCAATAAGCTCCAGAACCAGGGCTATGCTGAGCAGGAAGCACCTCAAAGGTGGCATACACAATATGAAGCAACCACAAGAACTGCTGAGCGCTGCATTATGTCTTTATTCATGGCTTCGTAAATACCCTTCTCCCTTGGGACATGCCATCTGAAACCCTTACCTGAATGCAGACATTTCTGTCCTTTCTTTGAGGGACACTATTCTCTTTTCAAACATGCCAGGAAATGGGGTCACGCTCCCTTTTATACAATAGCCTAATGGCTTGAACACTTGTTCAGGAAACAGGAAAAGTAGGTTCCTTTCCTTGCTCTGTCAGAGGGGATCCAAGTCTGCTTCTTCACCTTCACTAGCATGTCCTATGCCTTAGCTATAAGCTGCTGTGTGGAAGACAGCACTCTCCAACCTTCCTGTTGAAGCTGTCCCACTTACTCCTCATAAAAAAATTGGGGGTTAGAAAAAAGACTGCCTACTGTCTACTTGCCAGCAACTTGCCTGTCTCCAGACTTTAACATACACATTAAAGAGTCATTAGATCAAACAGAAAAGGAGACTTAATCATACAGCAGCAAAGGCAATAGCTTTCAGGATCATAGCTGTTAACTTAGTCACACGAATTTTACTTTAAGTGAAGCCTTTAGATCCAGTATAAAGGCTACTGCTTTAGGCACATCCACAAAGCCTTACACAGGCTCAAATATCCAGCAAGACAAAGTTGCCTATAGAGATTGATCAATTAACTAAATGTTAAGAAAAAGTAATGGGGGGCACATCAGCGAAAGATCCATTGAACTCACTTCAAATATTATTTTGATAAAAGCTATAAAGCTGATTAACACATTCCCTGGGAATTCAGACATGTGACAGTGAATGTTTTCTGAAATCTATAGTGGCAAGAAAGTTAATCTCCCAGAAACTGCTCAGTGATTTTACCCAATCCTATGGAATTTATTATAACTCAATGAACCAAAAACCTTTGAAGAGAAAAATGGGAACAAAGAATACAGAAGATTTTCAACAGAAAATAACATTTTCAAAAAAGACAGAGGAATCTTGCTGGATTAAATATTCATACCAAGTAAAAATCTGCACAATAGTAGGGCCAGAAAGATTGGATTATTTACAGTTACCAGACAAATCCTCTTTAGGTACTACAAAACACAGTCCCAATATTTGAATACCTGTATATGAAGCCAAATGTATATCCTCAGTTTTGCTGATTACACCACCTTAAAGCTGCATTTAGGGTCGGGAAGGTGTTTTTTGGCTGGGGTTGAAGTTTAACATCACCTCTGTGATACAAGTCCAAAAATGCATTTGATTTCTTTTTCCAAGCCCTCAGCACATGGAGCAAATCCCTAGTTTTCTGCAGATAGGACAGGAGATACTGTTTTTTCCTGCACTCAGACATTTTCCCATTGCTTTTTGTTTGCTTTGTTATGAGTGCAAACGATGGGTCTCCATAGCATCCCCCACTACTACATATCTTCGTATACCATGATCTCCAACTCACTACTGTGAGCCAGATCAAAGTCAGCCATCCTCATTCTCTGGTTTCTGTGTCCAGTTCCGTGGCCTGAGACCATAAATCTATTGATAACTTCCAGCCCAGCTACAACACAACAGTTTGCTAAGTGCAAGGGGATCAATAAATCAAATCCTAAGCCCAGTCCATTACTATTTCAAGTTAATTACAAAGGGATTATTTTCATTTAGCCCAGTACCTACATAAAATAATACTGTTTACATGAACGAATTATTCAGGTTTAGTTCCCTCTCACATTATGCAGGAGATTGACAGAATTAATTTTAACTGGAGTACCAATCAATATGATCCCTTGTTGTGGCGGGAGACGCCAGCCATTCAGATGCCTGAGAAAAAACCCTCTAAAATGGATATACGAGTAATATAAACATGTGTGGGTGCAAAGGGGATTTTCAGATGTTCTTTTACTTTGTTTATGAATCTCACAAAGCTGCTCTGAAACAGGAGTGGGGGAGGAGAAAGCATGAAAATATTAATCAGTTACTTATCTTCTGACATGTTCTGGATCAACATCTGGTGCATGTGCAAGTGATGAAGCATGGCATTTGCCACAAAAGCATATTTAATCTTCTATTCCCAAATTGAACAGGGAAAACTAGCACCCTTAAAAATTAAGTTTCCAGATCCACTTTTTTTTCTTTCAGATAAATAGCCAACATTGTATAGGCTGTCTGTTCTATTTTGGAAAATGTTTTTCGTCTGAGCAAAGACTGATCTTAAGTAGATTATCTATGGGCTGTTTCCTACCACTTTTTGTCTCCCCTGCAGTATCTTACTGCCAGAGTTTAGTAGACAAGTATAGTCTAGGTTCAGCTGTTTTATTTCTCAGTCTATCAGTTCAAACTGAGATAGCTTACACATCTGTTTTATTTCTGAGAGCACTGCAAAGGAAAAATGTCCAGCTCATTCTAATCAAGCATAAACTTTCCTATAAATAACTAAGGACCTAACGAAACAATTGTTTGGAGGAAATGAAAGTGTGTTTAGAAACTCAAATTCCTCTATACTGTATGCCTGAGCTGTTCCAGTTTGAATGTCTTCCTGACAGCATGGATCAGTTGCTCTAAGATGCTGTCCCTGGAGTCAGCAAACTGAAACTATAGCAGGAAATCCAGGTATTAACATCATACTATGTGCTAATTATAAATCATCATTTCACAATTTGACATTATTCACTTCTAACCTCTTTTAACTACATCACGTATTTGCTTTCTAATCAGAGTTTGACAGGAGAGAGTGTCTGACATGAGACAGTGATCTTTTAGTAAGACAGCAGTTCAAAGATTGCAGCTTTTTTGCATAGTAATGACCTTAGTTTGATTTGCTGTTCCACAAAGAAATTGTAGAGTTTCTTTGAAAAGAAGCAAAGTTTAAATCATTTGAAAAGCTTCAAGTTCCTGCCTTGTTTTCCTGGTTTTGGTTTCTTCCTTGAAGTTAGATGTTAGCCATCTTAACCTGTCTTGCAAAATTTCTTTCCTATAGCTACAATTTCTGTAAGCATTATTAAATATTTTCACCTTTCTACCTTTTTATTTTACCGTACCCTAGGAGTTTTATCTGGTGATTACTACAGTGTTTCCGTGTATGCAATCACTTGAAAATGGATGGTCAATTGAGCTTGTATTGTGTGCAAACTTCATTACTTTGGTTTGGATTTTTCTTAAAATCTGAATTTTTGTATCATATAGAATACTGAAATATCCTACTGTATCTTTCAGCCCAATACAAAGATTTTTTTTTAAAGCACCATCAATTTTTTTTAAACTAATTTAATATTACCTGATAAGAAACTAACAGAGTCCATGAAAAAAATTCTGAATTCACTCTTTCATGGTAAAAATAAGATTTTTTTTCCCCAGCAGTATCTGTAGTTTTTTCCCAACTTCCAACTTCAGAAAATGACTGAGGCAATAATCCTTTTCTTACAGGCTTACTAACATGAGGGACAGCATGGATTACTGTTACTTTTTGAAATGTTTTAAATACCCATTGTGTATCCTGTTTTTCTGGCACTAGACAACTTCAGAGCTGCCAAGAGTTGCCATTTATTTTATCTTAATAAAGAATCAATACGCCAATCTTGACTCCCAGCAGCTGATAATTTAGGATTACATTTTTAATTTCCAGCTGCTGTCTTTTGTCTATCTGGTTGTTATTTTTCATTATTATTTGCTCTTTTCTTTCTGTGACAGTAAATCCTTCAGATATGATTACCAATTCAGCGGTTTGCCTGTTTGCTGAATAAGATCTCTTGCTATTGATTACCATAATGACTAAATCGTACACAGAAATGTCACTGGTCAAAAAGCCAAATACTCCTCTGCTGTACAAGATGCTCAGCAGACCTGCAGACAGCCTGGCTAAAATAGACAAAAAACAGTTCTTAAGGCTTTAGCAGGTTATATGAGACACACTAATCACGCAGGTAGGAAAGGCTTTGCAAGAACTGGCTTTGCAGCTGGGAAGGCAGTGAGCAGAAGCGGGGAGGCTGGGAGCATACAAACCTGCACATCGTAAGTCCCATTTAACAAGACAGGCCTCTGGGAATTGATGTCCTGCAGTACCCCTGAAAGCACAGTGCGGTTGACTTTCTGGAAGTCTTTGGAGTGGCTGAATTGCACCATGTTGTGGAGAGCCAAAATTTTAGTGTCGAGCTCAGCATCCTGCCTGGTGCGGTTGTGCAGTCCTAGGTGGTACTTGCGGAAGTGTTTGATGAGATCTGTGGGGTCGTTCCCGTAGTAACCATACCCACAGATGTTGCATTTGAAGTCCTGAAGCTCTGGAGACAGAGGCGCTGTATCTGGGTTATCATTTACCAACAAATCTGCTTTTGATTTGTTCAGCCTTAAACCCCCATCTGAAGGCACTTGTGGGTTTTTTGAGGCCATGGGGACCGGGCTTGAGCCTTGGCCATCAGTTTGACCACTTTGCACTTGCACTGTTTCATCTGAAGCTTTTGGCGACATCTGATGCTCCTCATTTGTCTCCGCTGCATCTCCTGACGGGGTACAGACCACATCTTGGGTGTCATCTGCATCTGATTTTTGAGGAGACTTCAAGGGCTCACAGATTCCCCCAACAGCTGGAGATGAGAAAGCCAGCATATTTCTGTCTGTCACCTCATCATGAGGGAAGGATGGAACATTTCCTCCCTTATTGTGGCTTTCATAATTGAAGCCAGCCTTTTCACTCAGCACTGAGCTTTTCAAGTCCTTTTTAACACTGGAAGATGGCTCTTGGACATGCATGCAAAGTTCCTCCTTGTTACTTAACTCTGCCGCATCACCCTGGTCAGTGTTTTCTTGCATCTGCTCTGCAGAAAATTCTTTTTTCCTTCCAGACTCTTCACTTTCAGTACCTGTAGACTCAAGGGTCTGTACCTCACCTTCACTAGCAACGTTTCTTAGAGGGGGATTCTTTTTCCGGACCATATCTACCAAAGAAAAAGAAATAAGAAAAAAAAAAAAGAGAGAGAGAGAAAAAAAAAAAAGGAAAGAAAAAAAAAGAAAGAAAAAAAACCTATAGAATTATTCAGTATATACAAGATATGTAACAGATTACAAACCTGACACTTTTAAAAGCATTCTGAACTATATGAACACGTTGAGTACATCAACTTTTCAGAAAATTTTTGTCAAACAGGTTTTTAAACTATGCAGAAAAATTTTAAAAAGTTAGCACACTGAGACTGAACTTAACTAAAAAGAGAACTTTAAAAAACCTACAAAAACACTTCCATGAGCGTCAATGAATTGTAGGTTTCATTATCTTTTGGGATGATAATGGTCAGGCAGAAAGAATTTTAAATGAATGCTTCTTTTAAAATGATTTTTAAAAACTAAGGGGAAAAATAAACTTTTGAAGTCTAATGTTCATACATATAATATAGCTTTGCAAAAATATGCCTAAAAGACATAATCTTAAGAAGAACTTAAATAAGTTATTAGGAAGAAAACAGATTTAGGAAAGTAAGTACTTGAGGTTTCAGAGAAAGTATTTTCCTAAGCAGGTATCAGTTTCTCTACAGCAGAAGTTCCCCCTCCTACTGCCCATAAACTTCAAACAGGATTATACGGATATTCTAGAGTCTGGCCCCACAGTCCATTATTCATGTAATTAGTTCTATTTGCCAAACAAAGAGAAACTAACTTTATTAGGAAACCCGTTGTCAATAAAATTTTACAGGCCTGGATCCAGACATTTGACATCACTGTGTGGCTGAGCCAGGATCTGCCCCGAAAACACCTGGAATCCACATGGATCTAATCAGCCAACCCTTCCTCTGCTCAGTCGCCATTGCAGACATAGCCACTACTGCTAAATCTGCAAGTACACTTCCAGGATCCATTTAAGAAAGCTGAGACAGGACAGCAATAAGGATTAGAGAGAAAGGGGGAGTCTGCCACCGGTGAGTTAGCTGCTCTCTGAACCGAGGAGATTATGGAAGGACAAGTAATCACACTATGCAGGTACTAAGTCAAATTCCTCATCCACTTCACCTTCCCCACCCTATTTAAGAGAAAATACATATATGAAACTCCCCTGCTCTCCCCATTGTGTGGTTCTGGATTTGATATTCATCACCAGCTGGTTTGATCCATTTGTGTTCACATGCTAGCTATGGGCAGAAGACAGATGTGCCACAACTTTTCTAAGCTCTTAATCTTTGCCAATGCTGTATACAAGGATGGATGTTTCTCTTTGCCAAATTGTGTGTGGTCTGGTGGCAGCAGCCTGCAGTACCACACATGAGATGTGAGCTACAGACTCAAGTCTGAGCCCCCATTCCCAGGGCAGCCACGGCCGGGCCCTGCAGAGGCACTGGAGATACACATTGCTCTGCCAAGGGAGGACCACCTGGCGACTTTGGGAGCAGCACTGATGTGCTCCAAATGGTGCTGTATCCAGACCCTTGAAAGCTGCAGATGACTTTCTCAAAACAGTACTTTGAGAAGCAAGGCTGGGGACAGAGGTTAAAAATGAAAGAACAGGCGTCTGTACATGCTCTTATTTACATCTGCTCCACATGAAAGGCCACTATATGCTCTGTTGATAAAAACAGACAACTTCTTAGGGGAAATGTTCAACTTGTGTCTTGGGCTGGCTCTGTTGTCTTTGTGGTTGAGCTGATCCACAGGCAGCATGGGCTACAGCAAGGCGGCTTTCACACAGAATGCCAGCTAGTGTTACAGAAATTTTGACACTCCGTGTGGCCTTAATAGGTTTCTTCAACGCCTACTGCGATTCCTTACTGTAGAAGACACGTATGCTTGGGAACCAAATGTCTGCTCTTTAATGTCAACCACACCTACCAGGGTATGTATGAACTAAATTGTACTTTTTTTTTCCCCCAATAACTTCTGAACCATGAAGTCACTCAGAACTAAGAGAAAAGAAATATTTTCTGCTGTGGTAAGAGAACTATTACAATATAGACTCAGCCTACTAAAACAACATGCACACATATATAATTCAAGGTATAAAGATAGTCGTCAGCCTTTCAGCATTACTACTTCTCTGTGAGACTCCATGGATGTTCTTGGTTAACACACACACTAAAAATATCTGTGAGCATCTCTGGTAGGTGTTCAGCTAAGTATGTATTTTTTTCCTGGTTACACGTCCCAAACCATTTTTAACATAACTTCCGTTTAAATGCAATTCGTGGCAGACAGCAGAGAAAGAAGTCCTGACTGCACAGTGAAGAAAAATCAGAAATCAAGAAAGTAAACATCATGACTGTTACCTCAGTCAAAATTAAACAAGACTAAATGCAATGTTCTAAAATGTTTTTGTTACAGATATTTTTGGCAGATAAGGAAAGCTTACAGATTTGCTATCTTCATGACAACTGACAGAAGAGAGTCAGAGAAAAGGACAGAAAAAAAGTCCCTTTAAAGAAAAGAAAAATCTGGACTGTATACAGGCTAACTGGACAGTAGATCTAGGTAGTTTAGTTCTAATTTCCCCAATGTATTTGTGAGTCTGGGTATTAATGGAGGAGAAAAAAGAAAACTATATCTTTCTAATAGAGCTTTTTCATGCAGTATTCTACACTTGAAGAAAGAAAGGAAAGAAGAAATAAGATAACATTGAGTTCCTTAAGTTGAATTTAGAAGTATTTTCCCTTCTTTTTTCTTTTAGCTTTTGAAAAATCATCTGTCATTTATTTGTTTGATATTCACTCAAGGGATGGTAAGAAAAGACACTGGGATTTTTTTTGTCGCTGAAATTCCACCACTATCATTTTTCAGTGACATGTTATGTAAATAAAACTACATTTGCAATACTCCTAAATTGAAGAAACCATCCCCTAGCAAGTCATAAGTTAGATACAGAAAGAATATAGCCACTCTGAAATTATTATCTCTAAGACAAATAACAGATTGCACAATGTTTTATTGTGTGCCAAGAACGTTTTCGGTTAACAATTTCACTTGAAAAAATAGATCACATACTTGTAAAATCATACCCAGCATTGACTTCATAAGGCATGTGGCTTTAGAGTGCTTTTTACAATTATTAATTCTATTAGTCAACTAGCAGGCGGGCTAATGCAATTGTCTTAGAAGATGCACGGAAGACACAGAAGACATTTTGAGAGCTGATCTGTATATCTGCAAAACAAAACAAAAAAAAAGGTTTTCCTTCCTAAATTATGCATTCAAAATATGGTTTTTACTTAAAAACATTATTATACCTATTTTACATTCCCATGCATCTATTACTGGGCACTATTCAAATAGAGTCTGCTGTTCTCTACTTCCCTCAAACATGAGAAATCCTGTAGCTCTCTTCTCCTCAGACATACATGCTCTTGCGCGCGCACACACGCACTCACACAAAAACCAAAAAATATCTCAGAGGTAATGTTCACCAAACACAAAGTCTAAAACAATTTTAAAGTAACTGTTGAAAATGAGCCATAGAAGGTGTCTTAAAAATTGACAGGCATCATGATGGGACTGGCCTAATGGGAAAGTTAATGACATCTAAACAACGGGTTCCATCAGCAGTTGTAAGTTAAGCTCTGCTGGCTACCTTGTGTTCCACTTGAAACAAAATTAGTGGTGCTACTTTTGTTGTTAGCAGGCAACTTCCCACATCTCTAAAATGCCATTGCAATAGTAAGCACATTTGTTGGGTGCTAGTAAAGAAGCCAAGTGAAGAACAGTCTTTGGGACTGAACTACCTTTTCATCACTGAAAACAGCGATCTATCTAAAATAAAAGAATTACTAAGCCTGATGTGAATGAAAGGACTTCTCAAGCTGAGGGAATTCTGGATAAGGCCCAAGCTGCAGTGCTTTTCTTTGGGCTCTGTAATCCAGGGGTTTGTATCTTATTTTCCTTACACTGAAATTACCTTTAAACCACATGGGTTTTTTTAGCTGATATCTTCACTCACAGCTATTTTAAAGTAAAAATAATAATAATAGCTATATGTACATTCCCAAAAAACAGCCAAGGCTACTCTGTGTGGTTCATACAGCTGCAAGATACAGACTTTTCTGTTCAACAATTACTCACATCAGTTTATCCCTGGAAAAAAAAACTTTTGCTAAAATCAGTTTGTAATTCAGGATAATGAATTACCATAGACACTACTGTACTTTTTTAAATAAAAGAAGGAAAAGAAAAAACAAATTCTGGTAATCAATAGTTTCTTAAGACTGGTGAAGATAATGGCTAATTACCTGCTGATCACCAGCTCCCCAGTGGGTCAGTGTTGTTGCTCATTACTTTTACTGAATGTGATGGCTTGTCATCAAAGCCTATTGCAACAGAATGGTTATTGCCTGGTGCTTGTGCTGCAGTTTTAGGTCAGATCTTAGTCATATGCTCTTTTTAACAGAATAATCCACCTAGAAATATGTTCAAATTTTATGAGATGCCACTGACTAATCTTTGTACAAGTAGATGCACAAGCAGATGAAGAGCAAGCTGAGCAAAGGGAATATGAAGACTGTGATATTATCAGTCAATACGCTGCAGCAACAAAAAGTTAAATGAAAATACACATTTATATTCAACAGGCTCAAGTAGGACATCTTTGTTAAGGGATAGTAAAATTAATACTTTTACACTCATATATATTACACACCCACACAAAGACATATAATGCACATACGGCGCTTGAACATCAATCATTTTCCCAGAATAATGCAGAAAAAATCATTAACTCTCAGTGTCTCAGCTTAATATATGTGTAATACTTACCTATCTCACAGGAGTGTTGCGAGGCTTAATTAATTAGTGACTGTAAAGCACTTTGTGATCCTCTAATGAAAGGTGCTACATAGCACAAAGTATTATTAAAATCATTAGGACCACAAAAAAGCCCTGTGGAATTCCAGCCTACACTGTCTGTTGGGGTTGGGAGTGATCTTATTATTAAAAGGAGACCATCAGACTAATTTTCATAATTTTTTCAAGATTTTTTCCCCCTTTGCTGTTGTGATAGCATGTTAGTAGCTAGAAATTTAATCTTTATCATCTTAATAACATACACTCATGTAGTTTGTTACTGCAGGGCTAGAGAAGAGAGCAGGGCTTTTGGCATTCATCTGGCTTTCCCTTTTAAGAAAAAAAAAAATAAAATTGAGAGACATATTTTGACACCTTCCCACACTCCACCCCAGCAGGACAGCTGATCATGTGAGATTGCAGGATACTCGCTATAGCTGCATGGGAAAATAATGCTGTGGTTTTAGTTTCTCTCCTTTTTAGACTTCTTTTTCTTTCACAAAAAAAAAAAAAAAAAAAAA
>VZRO01000619.1:18409-35445 GCA_013397915.1 Daphoenositta chrysoptera | reverse complement strand
GAAAGAAGAAAAACAGAAAAAAAACACAAGACACAAAACAAAACCCAGTTTATTACACATAAATAGACTACAAAGACTGTCTGCTGTGCTTCATATAAAAAGCCCCTAAGTGTTCAAAGTGCCGGCTTCTATCAAGCACATAAAGTCCTAATCAATCTGGAGCCTCCTCCCTACTCTCCATACAACAATCGAGCAGCTGTAAGGCACACGAGCTCTGAAGCCGGAAAGCTGATGTTTTGAGAGACTGAATTTCTGGGAAAGTGTCTCGGCGGCGGGCTCCGTCCCTCGGGAGCCACCCGGCACCCAGCCCTCCTCGGCAGCCTGTCCCGCCGGGCTGGCCCAGACCTGTGCCGAGCACAACCAGAAAGTTAACAAGCTCATTAGTACAGCCCTAAGTTCAAAGACCTGCCATGTTTTCTAATATAAGAGTTTTCAAAAAAAAAGAAAAAAAAAAATCTGTAAATAACACTGGAAACTCCAGGTGAAATTGCTGCCCTCACTGAAAATTAAGATTACATTAGATGCAAACTACCCCAGGCTCAGACGCAGTGGTAGAGGACTGGCTAAAGCTTCTGCCCTTCTACCTTCCCTTGTGGACACTTGTACAGTGAAATGACAGGAAAGAGACATGTACAGCTTCGCATCCCCACCATCTCCAGCTGGGACACAGAGCAGGAGGCAGTCACACACGATGCTTCTCTCCCAGTTTTGCTCGTGGTTCTCAGAGCAAGCCTGACAGCAAACCACCAACACATGGCCCTCCCTAACTTTTCTCTGCTGAGAAGAGAAGAACAACCCCTTCTGTGTAAGGAACCTAAGAGTAAGGCCCTAAACCATGGGAGGGCAGAATAAGCTTAATGACAAGCAACTGCCTCTTCAACAAGACCACCTCCTTTCTGCTTTGGCACAAGTGTCTGCATACGTGATACAAGACAGAAGATACCACAGCTTGAAGCAACTGACAACTAATTCCAAAAGAGTTTTTCATCTATACGTGTTTTTCTACAAGCTCTCAAACTGCATGTCCACTCTTTCCTGGCTGAAATTGCTAAGGTAAAACATGCTTCCTCGTATCAGTAAAATTAGGCAGGATCAGACATTGTATTTGGACAAAATGCATCTGCTTGATATTCTACACTCCACATGCTTCACTGAAATTATGATAGCTTCATCAATCTAAAAAGAGCAAGGAGAAAACCATGCCTTATACGTTGGATTAGTAGAACAGCATCAGAGCAAAACAGGGTTGTTTTTTCTCCTCCTCTCTTACTCTTCTGCATTTTCAGGCTCTTCAGTTTAGTCCCTGATCACCAATTTGCCAACGGCTGTTTGCAATTTTCTTCCCCACAAAGTCTACAACAAAGAGACAAGTGAAAAGAGCTGTGGTCTGTTCAAGCTTGCTCCTTCCCATTTACATTTACTTTTCCAACATCGATCGTTCTCAAATCTATAAAGGTGCACTTTTGGACATCTTAAATCCTGTTCAGCTACAAAGTGCCATCACCTTCAAACAACTCTCATCAGATAAATCTCTTATTAATTCACATTGAATTAATTCACAATGATCTTTTCTATTACCTTATGCTTCAGAGCACAGCACACATCAGTAGTCGTCTAGCCACTGGAATAAATCTAACCTTTTCTACGGGTATAAAACAGACACTTGGTCATTTCAAGAGAGTTTAGGAGTGGCATTTCAAAATAGATTGTTTAAGCCCACTTCCAGGCACTTATTTCATTTTAAGCTCATTCCTGGGGTAATCACACAGACACTTTCAGGAAAAACTGAAGCCAAAAGGTGATGTGTCTAAAGAGGTGACATGGAGGAGAATTTTATGCTATCTTGCAACCAAAATGAAGAATTCTACAACTGCTTTTATTTACAGGTTCCTGAGCACAGCAGGTTGCTGCTCTGCATTTCTTACTGGCCTGCTGCAGAGAGCTTGTTCCTATCTGCCCTCACTGCCATCCATCCAGGATGCGAGAGCCCAACAAGGCAAGATTCACTTTGCCCTCTCTTCCAATCAAGTACCTTAAAGCACTCTGTACACATGACAACCTACTAAAACTCAACAAAGCTTGTGAAACAGGAAAACTAACATCACTGATATTTTATGGATAAATAAAAATTATCTACAGAGAAATGAAAAATTCAAGGTGTTCAAGGTGATGTGCAGGCAGAGCTCTTGGCTAGTGACTGAGCCTGGGTTCTCTAGATGTCCAGGTCCATATCCCTCTCCTGTATGTATTTCAGTAAATAATGCATCACCCTAGCACTTGGCAAAAGGCCAAGATCCAATAATTTAATAAGGTACAGAAGGAGCATCTCATGCAAAAATCTAAATGCTCCAATTTATCATGACAGTTATGGGATAAGCTGACATTTTATTTGTATGTAAATTAGTCTCCAAAACAGCATGAAAAGGCCGCACTTTCAGAGAATATTATGCTTTTGCTTCTCTGTTCTGCATTTATCTAAACTCAGTTTTGTATATTAAAGATAGTTTAATTTTTATGTATTGATGCTGCTTTGCATGCTCCCCAATCTACTGTTACTGCACCACGGAGAGAATCCAGCCTGATTTGCTTACTGCAATAAAGTAACAGACTTCTGCCAGGACTGACACCTCCGAGAGCCCTGCCAGCCATCCTCTCTGTATCTTCTGGTTATCCATTAATTAGCTGTCGTTACACTTTATAGGATGCAGAACATTCCCTATTAGATGAAACCAGAAGTCCAGATACCAGATCCTTCAAAGAAAGTTCAATTGCTTTTGGATAGAATCATCTACTTCTGTGAAAAATAAATTGCTCCTAATCCTCAATGCTTAAGACACTGGCTTACTTTCTGAAGAGTAAGAGGGTTTGTAGGCCCTAATTATCTCTCAACATTCTACAATTTGTTTATATCGAAGTCTTATATACCATACCCCACGTCCAATAAAAGTGACCAGTATCTATGTCAATATTACAACGATCCTGGTATCAGTGACATCTTGTAGCTCTCACTTTACAATCTAAATCTGGGGAGAAAAAAAAATATATATATTTTAAGTGTTTTGAGTTTTCTTCTTGCCAATGGAGTAGAGTTTTCCCTCAATCTTGTTCTAGTGAGAATCAAAGACCTCCTAGGCTGTGGGCACATCTATCACATCCCCACTGTTCATCCTGTTTCTAGGGCAAACAACCACTGTCTTGTCAAACTCTTCTAGTAGGTGTGGCAATTTCATATGTTTCAATTTCTTTTCAGCCTGAGTAAACTCAGTGTTCTCTGTAATCCAAATGTCCTTTGAAGACAATGGGAGTTTAGGGTTTGCAAATGACTCAGAACTGAATCTGAGTTGCGTGTACTGGCAGAAGCAAGCACGGTGCTACCTCCAGATGAAGAGTGAGGAAAGAAGGTGACCTCCCGACTCCTAGGCAAGAGCAATCAGGTATGGGTACAAGAAATGACTCATTTGTTCTTTTGCATTAAGAATGCAAATACAATGGACTGATCCCATTTCCCTTGAAGGTAATGGCACAAGCCCCACTGACTCCGAGAGGAGCAAGTCTGAGATGTCCCTTTCTGCCAGATGAGGTCTGTGATATGAGAGAAAGGCATCAGAGCTCCCTTGCTCAAAACCTCAGTCAAATGGAACCATAAATTACTTGGGAGAAGAGGAAAAGTTGCAAGGGAGAAAGAGGATGGTTTTGGCTAGCATTCCAGAAAAGTTCAAATAATTTTGTTTCCAACTAGAGGCAAAATCCTCCCATTTGAAACAGGGTTGAAATTTCAGAAACTGGGAAGGAGGCAGAAGTCTACAGTCTAGACCTTAAACAGGAATATTAAATCATCACCGGAGAGGGCATTATTGTAGTACTTTTCCAGCCAGACCAGAACCAAGATGAACATGAGTTTGCAAAAATGCCCTTTATTTTTTTCCTTTTTAAAAAAAATTTGGCAAGGGTTTCCAGACACAAGTTACATAGGTAAGAGAGGGCAACCAAGGGCAACCGGAGTTGAGCCCACATACATCAAAGCAGACTCTGGCTTTGGGTACCTATCCAAACTGAGCCTTCAAAGGTTCTGATGTTGCCCTATTGTTTAGTTTGAATCTTGTCTAAGCTTGTTCAGGAGAACCCACATTCAGAAGTATGGGAGAAGGGAAAAAGAACACACATTTTCCAAACTGTGATTGCAAAACAAAACAAAAAAATGTAAATCTACCTGCTGCAGGGTAATACTGGTAAGCGTGGCTAGCTATTGTTGCTCCATGCTTTTCAATTTCCATATATTAGCATTCATTGCCGACATTATTAAATCCAAAGTTATTTGGATGCTTTGATCAGCAAATTGAATCTTGAGTCTATATATGATGTACCTATATTCACGTAAAGTTTACAAAACTATTATATTTCCCTATTCTAACTTTTTCCCCCACATGCTGTGAGTTTCCATATATCCCACAGCCATACATTCCAAACACAGACTATTTTATTTAGTAATTTATTCAAGAATTTAGATAAAAAGAAAAGCAATGGAAATTGTTTGGCAATCTCTATATCAACAGTTCCTATACATTTGGGTTGAATCATCCAGTAAACTCTCCTCTTGACATGCCTGTGACAGATAAAACTTTCATCACCAATATACCCTCTTGACTTGGAGATCAGGATACAGGGGATCCGTGTAACAAAACCTCTTTTACCCTTTATGGCTATCACAAAAATTAAAATCACATTAAACATAAGCAAGTCAGAATTTTGGCACTGTTTTTCCACTCAGCACAAATAACCCCACTCTCCATTGTGAATGGGGGAGAAACAACAGCAGTGGCAACCACAACAAAAGAGTGGATTGTGTGTTCCCTACACAAAACAGAAAGCTGTGCCTATTCAAGAAATCTTGGCCATTTGTCAGAAATTACAGAACTGATGTTGGAGCCCAATATTAGCTCCAGCCAAAGCAGTGGTGAATTACCTTGCCTTTGGAATCATCCCTGTTAACAAGGAAAGGCTCTCTTACAGCACATATCATATGGTCCTCACGCAGACTGAGAAATAGAGCCACTTTCTTAAAAAAACCCAAAGTAAAATACATTAAAAAAGAAGACCAAAGTGAATGCAGATGGATTCACTCTGAGTGGTTTGTCTATTATTTGCCCTTTTTATCTCTTATTTTTCTTCTGAAGCTGAGAAATGAAGTGAAATGCTGATGAGAAAGCTCCTCTTACGGCGCTTCCACCTTAATAACTTGTTATGAAACGGCTTTAAAACAGCAGCATTTTTCGGATAGCCATAAGAATTGAGTACACACATTCACTGAGGAGTATGATTTCTGTTTTACCCATTTCAATTCTGGTCGGAAAAGGGGGAAGGAGGGCGCGGAATAAGAAGACTCCTTGATACTCTGCTGATGTGGCTTTCCAGCAGTTTCATGAGTGCTGGCAATCCTCTAAAATTGGCAAGGGGTGCCAGCGCCAGCCTGCTGACTGCTGGATGAATATATATAGTGCAAATAATGCTGTTCTTGAATCAGTTTTTCCCGAACTCCCACATAAACTTTCCATGGGAAAATCTCATAATGCCTGCATAAGTGATTTTATGAATCTAGCTTTCAGCTTTTGATAGAAGATTTCTTACGCTACTGGCTTTGATTCTTTATTGCACAAAGGGGTGGTGCCAAAAGCCCTCACATTAGCCTGGACCATACAGACATCAGAAATTTAATTTAATCATCGGTAATCTGCCAGGATCATAAAACACATTAAAAAAGGATTTTTTTTTTTTCCCTGAGAGGTAAATATGTACTTTCAGAAACACAAGTACAACATAGGTGGCAGAATCTGCACGCAGCAACATACAGAGAGAAACTAGAACTACCAATTAGTGTAGAAATCTTCAGTCTGAAGAGATGAAGAGAAGTGAATAGTTGTTTTATTCCTATTGATATATTTTGAAATAAGATGGGCACTGTATCTCTTTTCCAGCAATCACGCACCTCAATATTCCTTAAAAAAATATATAACTACTTTTCTAAAAAGTTACAGAGGTACAACCACAGATTCCACTAATATTTCCATTCTCAGAAATCCCTTGTACGCAAACAAGTCTTACCACATTGCTCCTGTCTTCCTCCTCAGAGCTGCCTTCTTGCCACCTCTATTCCCAATTCGGTACCTCACCAGTTTTTAAGAAATATCTGGCAATGATGTTGAGCTGATTTGTTGCACTGGAGTGTCTCCCACAAAAAGTGAAAGCTTTTGTCATGTTTTCACTTATAAAGAAAGTAACTATTAAAGCAACTTCTGGATTCACTGGCACTCTTGAGACTGAAGAAAGTCCCAAAACTACTTGCAGAGGCTACAACAGCACCTTCTTTGAAGTAATGTTGCAACTTGTGCAAAGGAATTTGGGATGCACCTGAGATCTGAAGGTGTGGGCTACAAATTAACACAGCCAATTAGGTGGAGAAGTGGAGAGTCCAACACGGATGGGGTGAGATAACCACATCACGTTAACTGAATAAAAGGACTGCCAAATGTGAACCAGTTGGCTGAGTACAGATCATGTCATTCTGCTCAGCTAGCTGCTGCCCATCAATAATCTGTTGCTGTTTGCTCTCCCCATGACAATCAATCCAAGCTAGGGCTGCTTCTAATTTTCCAGTCTAGGAATAGCTTCAGAACATCCACAGTTGTTTTTTCAAACAACTCTAGAGATAAATGCTTCATCCACATATCAGCGTGCAAATTCTTCCCAAAATGGGACTAGTCAAGAGTAAATAATTACCCCGTAACAGTTTTATCTGATAAACAACAAGACATAAGGCTGCAAAAGTGATCTTTGTACCATTAACAGTCAGGAGAGAATCCAACTTCTAAAATTACTTGATTAACCGATACAGCACCCAAAAACTGTGACAATTCTGTAGAGAATGTTTCACAATAGATGTAGTCATTTTTTAGGGATTAGTATTAGCTATAAATTTCTTACCCCCTGAAATCTGGTACAACCGGATTTATACTGCAAAGATGTCTTCCTTTGAAGAAGACAGAGATGAAATCAGAGCCAATTAAATTTAAGCATCTCTTAAACAATTCTTTTGTTAAGCAGTATGTATTGAAAGAATAAGAATACATGAGAGAAATTAGAAATTATCTTCATAATTTGGCCGTGGCTTCTCTTCTTGTGAGTAATGAGGAAAGCTCAAGATCACAGATAAAAACCTTAACGTCATAAGACATTCGTACAACCATTTGTATGTAGATAACAAGATGAGCATATATATGCATACATGACCTGAAGAACAGAGACTGCATTAAACCAATGTATTTGTGAAGTAGATGATACTTGGGTCTTCTCCAGCATCAAAATCTACTGATTAAACCAAAGATAGACTTGGGTCTTCCTTTTTAAAAAAATAACCTTGTTATTATTGAATCTTGTATCATCTTGATAGGCCTAGGCCTATTAATAGAAAAATAATTACTCTTTATGACTCCTGGATCTAAAGCAGCAATTTGATTCCCCATCCTCTAACACCCTAAGTTGTTGCAGCTCTGGATCCCTTTTGAGTCTGGAACAAAAATACCCAACAGCTCCACTCATGAGCCTCATGCTTCATTCGCCCGCAGCAGAACCTCCATGGTGTGCCCATTTTGCCTGCTCACAAGATGGCACGCTTGTCTCACGCCAGCTGCACAAATAGGTCTGTATTACACTCACAGCATCAAGGATAATTAAAGGTTAGGCACGGAGGTGGCAGCAACACGCTCCCACACCACCACCAGCAGCGGCGGGGCTGCAGCTCTGCCTGCCGGGGCTGGGGTGCCTGAAACACCAGGGAGGCACTGACCTGCTGCTTCCCGAGCTCAGTGTGGGAAACCGTGGGGGCTTCGAAGCTGCAAAGCCCAGAAGAACAAAACGCGGCTCCTTAAGCCCGAACTCAACTTTATCTATGTAGAACTCTACGGGTCTCTCAGCTAAACGGGACTTGTGTAATTCACAAGTACACTGTAATCTGAGCAACATACACACACTTGATTAGACTCTAAAATTACTGAAAATTACCATCTCCCTTGCGTCTTTCTAACAGCTTGACATATCAATGCCTAATGTCTCATTATGTTTCAATTTGAATCATGACTGTAAATCACTGGAAATACACATGAAGAATGAGACATAAGATTTGGGTAAAAAAAATGAGAATGCATGAGAGACTGGACTTCAGAAACTTTATGAAAATATTAAAATCGGCAATGGAAACATTGTATAAACTGAGAAATGGCAAGTCTGTTGGAGGTAGTGGAATAAAGACTCCATGGTTCACTCATCACAGGTAGAGTTAAAATTTGTTCAAATTTAAAGAAATGTCCTTTTCTCTTTTTCTTTTCTTTTAAGACAGATGTGGGTAACAGAAAAAACAGGAACATAGGAATATTATTTTAACTGTTGATTTCATGCACATTCACTATAAAAGACCTACCAAAACAGAAAAGATACCATCTTTTATTTCAACTGCAGCAAGAACACATGAAGTCAGGGACTTTTGTTTACATGGCAGGCAAGTACACATATTTAATTGTGCACACAGGCCCTTAAAGTTAACCTGTGTCCTTTATACAGGTAACCAGCTGCTAATCACTTTGTGCAGATCCCTGCATTTTGCTCTGAATTCACAATATCACAAGACAATTTGATCTTTGAACCCAGCAAAACTGAAATACATCTTAGGCTGCACTGGAACTGGCATGGGAACACTGTAACTGGGGTGCAAGAAGTGAGGAAGTGTCAATGGTTTATGCATCAAGATGAGCAAAAGGAAGACCATGTGCAAGCTTACACTGCCATAGCAATTCTGTGCAAGCTGGAAACAGTGAAGCCACATGAAAGCACCAGGCACTTCTCACTGCCAGTTAAACTGCTTCCTGTAATTATAAATATACAAAGGTTAAAGTAAGAAAATTATTACAATGCACCGATAGAAAATGAATTCTCAAATACTCAAAAGATGATTCAACAACAGTCTATCAGCATAAGATACTGTGGCAACACACAGCATTTCTGAAGCAGACAGCCTGGCACTTTATTTGCTTTGCTACATGAGAAAAATCCGACATCAGATCGTGGGTGCATCCCAACTGTGGGATACTCTTCTGCAGCTCCCAGCTCCAAATGCTCACCCTGGCAACATCCTGACTACACGTCAGAAAATCTGGTTTGGCACCATTCTCCTAAGCATTTTGGACTCCATCAGTAGAAACTCAAGCGAACAGACAAAGCGCAACATGCGCCATCCAGCAGATTAGGATTGCAGTGTCTGGTCTGCGGGAGAGAATCAGCAACTGCTCAGTGCTGGCTTATGCTTCCTACAAGCACTCCAGCTTTCAGCAACATTAAAGAGACTTTCTGTTCTAGTTTATAAAGCCATTTTTTCATTATTATTTCTTTTTTTTTTTCTCCTTAAATAGAATAGTGGATGATTAAAAATAGGAGAGGCAGACCTATGGTTAGGCAAGTAACCATGGACTGGGAAATGTCTCTTGATTTCCTTTGCGTCCTCAGAAAATCAACATTATAAACTAATCACTCCCACTCCAAAACAGCCATATCACAGCTATGTTTACACTGTTTTTGTAACACTCATCAAGAAGTGAGCCTGGTCCTGAGGCCAAATGACAAGGCAGAGACTGAAACTCTTCTATACTATTCTCAAGCCACTTCTTTCCATTTGAACTAGTCCATTAGGGTCTAAAAGTCTCATTTCAAACAGCTGCAACACAGATGAGCTAACAAGACAAATACTCAAGTGTGTTTATACAGAAAATACTAAGGAAACTGAACGATAACAAAAATTTTGTGGTATCTTCAATCTAGAAAAGTACAGAGATATCATACAGAAAAGTACTGAAAATTGTACTGAAAGTGGAAATGAAAACTAGTAGGGAGAAGTGCAAGCTCTGTGAAATAACAATCCCTCACACTTTATTAACTGTGATTGAAGAAGGAAAAAAAGAAAGAAAAAACCACAGTAGTTGACAACAAATATAAACCAGTCCAAATCAGACTTTAAAAGGCCTGATGTCCCAGGAAAAAATTTGAGCAGAAACAGGTAAACAATGATGTCACAGATGATACAGCATTAAGAAGATCATTTTAAAATGTTCAAGAAAGATTAATTTTAATGAAAATTAATGAAGCTATGGAAGATGCAACTCTTCTCTTTATGAACATGAAGTGCAGCTCATTTAGACTAGAAACACAACTGCTAGCAGCAGGTAAACATGAGGGAGGGGAAAGCTTAGGATCCAGTTGGCATAAGAACAAATAGACTAGCCATGATTAACTTTGGGCTGAAAATGAGAAGGAAGGGTTTTAACTGACAAAGCAGTGAGGCTATGAAACATCCTTCCACCAGACGCTGTCAAGGCAAAAAAAAACCTGTACCTAATTTTAGGATAAAGGTGGGTCACTTCATAAAAAGGATTACATACTGTGGTTGATGTTCAAAGAGCTACCCATTGCTCATAATTCCCACAGAACTTCAGGACAACACACACAAACAGATTTTTCAGGGTATGCACAGCCTTAGCACTATTCCTTAAGAATATACATGCCAAGGGCACTGTTTCCTCAAAAGCAGTTGGGGTGAAAGTTACTCTTTGTCTCTATCATTTTTTTAAAAATATTTTTATTTTCATAGTGACCTTCTGTATTCCCTTTAAGGCCAATGGTTTTTAAAACACATTTTTTTCTGCCTTCAAACTAAATACAAGGTATGTATTACTTACTTGGGCAGCAGGAATTAACATTACAAACCTTTTGTGAAAAAGGCCATCCTTTCTATCTACTGTCTTACGAGTCATTTATATGTCTGACTATGCTATACTTCAAGCAGGCATTGTGCATTTTTCTTGTATTTTAAAGGCAGTTTAGTTATTAAAAATGCAATGAGAAGGCAATTCTTGACCCCCCTATGTAGGTTTCACAAAAGACAACCCAGAGTTGCCACTACTGCTTTGCCAGAAGAATCTAACAGAGCTACATTTAAAAGTGGAAAAAAAATTACAGGTAAAGTAATTTTCAGTAAATTGTGCACAAAGACTGAGTAGGAGAGCAGTCTGCAGACAGAATCTGTAGAGATTTCAAACAGACTGATAGATCTAGTTCAGGCATTTTGAGACTATACCTTGCTGGTCATAATTTTTTTTTTTTTTTTTTTTTTGTAACACAAAACATTAAAATTCTGCATGCTACGATTTTCAACTGAACCTAATCTCTTTGGATGAAACTAAACAGCTAACGGGTGATACCTGCTGCTTTTTACTGAAAAAAATAAACCTTTTGCTCCAATTCAATGGGGATATAATACTACCTGTCTCCCTGCTCCTTCTTGAAGCTACCACATCTCTCCAGATTGTTGCAACACCCTGTTCTCACATAATCCACAATGCCAAAACAGAGATGGCTACACAGAGAAGCCTGATGTGGTACAACTGACCACTCCAACCCTTAGAATTCCTAAAAAGCTTTTTATGGGGTTCATTTGGGCCTGACCAACCTTCACATATTATTTTGGTTTAGCTGTGTAAACACCAGGGCATTTGTTCCAAGTTTCTTCTTTTTCCACACTAGCACAATACATTACTACTGCTTTTTTTCTTTCTGCTGCACTGAAATGCATTTCAACATTTATTTATTTATTTATGGTATATACTGTCTGCTCTTGGATAATCCTTGATTTGGCAGTCCTTTCCAGCATTTTGTTTCTGCCTGCCATAACACATGAAGGTCTTTTTTCCCTTTAAATACACTGGCGTTTTTGCTTCTGCTTGTGACAAAATGCAAAGACTTAAGATTTCCAGCACTGTGCACACAGAGCAGAGGGTAGCCCTGACAGAGTTCAGAGGAACACTAGGTTACATTTCTCGTCGGGAGCAGAGCTGTCACCGAGTCCAGGAGCAGGTGCCACGGGCAGACCCGGGAGCCCGAATCCCGATGCGCCATTTTACGATGGGCCTGAAGGGGCCCTGCCCGTGCCTTCACCACCACTGCGGGCCAGGCCCTGCCCTCTGCCTGCACCCACACCGGCCAAAAATGCCCTCCTCGCACCCCAGGGCTGGCAGGGGGCCTGTCAGACTCTGCCTTCCAGCGGAAACTCGGGCTTGGATCAAAAGAGCTCACTCTCCTCTGGACAGCCCAGCTCCCATCGCCTTCTCTGCCTTTGCACACTCACCCAGCACTGGAACTGGCACTAGGCCCTCACAAGCCAGGAAAGGGTCTCACACACCTGAAAAGCTTCCAGACCACGGCAGGACCTGCTCCTCACCCAGAAGGACGACAGGGCAGGTCACCAGACTGAAGGCCCTGGGCCGGGGGCCACCCTGCTGGCCTGGCTGGGGGCTGCTGCACCCCTGCAGCCCGCCTTGCCAGCACACAGGGAACACAAAGCCATCCCTGACACTAGGGGAGGACAAAAACTAGCCAGGCCTTGAAGGATGGAATGGCTAAAATGTCTTTTTTAAAGAAGAGAGAGGCCAGAAAAAAAGATTTCAGGAGAAAATAATCTTTATCTGGCAGAAAATATAAGTGCTGTCTTCAGAAAAGTAAAATCATTATTGCAAGCAAACTGATTCATTAAGTAACATGCAGAGGAGGATTATAATGCCCTCCTTGTCATTAAAATGCTTTGAAACTATACTTCTGTCAGCTATGCTAATGATACTCAGCTTTTATGCTACACAGCAGAAGCTATGCTCTGGCTAGAATTTGGTGTGCTGTGTTACACAGGAGTTCGCATTAGAAAAGCAGTTCCTTAGTTCACATTGACTATAAACATATTTAAAATGCACGGAAAAGCAACCATACTATACAGAGACCAGGTGGTAGGGTGATGAACTGGTCCACACCAAGAGGTACATTCCCCTTCCACCCAGAAACCTCCTTCTTTAAGTGAGAATCTTATCTTTGGCATAGTTTTCTCCAAAATAAAAAGACTGCTTGAATGCTGGAAGTCTAATCAATTTTTTATTTCTTTATGTCCACATCTGAATATGAAAGAAGAGCACTATTAGAAATAAATTATCCATTTATATTTACCTTTTTACTTGTTAGAAAGAAGTTTTATTTCAGTGAAATTAGGGTCTGGCATATTTTGATGACTTTATGTAAGCCCTTATTAAATATAGCAAAACTCAGGCTCCAAAACCCAGTGGAATTGGCACAATCAAATTTCTATGTGATTTATCAGCTTCACTGTCACAGTAACTAACTCAGTGCATTTCTCTGCTTGGTTTTCTCTGTCAGGAGAAGTCACTCTATCAAACAGAAATGTAACACTATTTTTATTGCTTATCTCTTTTGCCTTGGGTTACATCAGTAAGTCATCTCCCTCTGTCAACTTGACAAGAGTCTTTTTGGTGTCCTTAAAAGGACACAGCTGTGACAACTTTGGTTTGGGTTGTTTTTTTTTTTTTTTTTCCCTGTTAATAGTTCTCTGCTGAATACTTATTCCTGGTAGTCCGGGATCTTCATCTGGCACTGTTTTCTACCCCTTGAGTAGACTGAGCACAATACATTGGACACTCAGCCCCACAGTATCTTCCTGCCTTTATCATAAGAGGCACCGGGAAAGTCGGAGGTAGATACTTATTCCAGCAAAGCCATGATTAATTACAAGAGGTCTTCCAGATTTGATCTTATTTTCTTAATGCTCTGTAATTAATTAATATAAACGTACATCCTTATTTCCACAGCCTTTGCTCAAGATATTAAGAACTCCAATCCCTGGACTCAATCCCCCCTGGCATTTTCTCTCGTGTTACATAAGTAACTGTGGCTGACTCTCTCCAAGTCCCAGCATTTGAAGATCATGATGAAAAATCTGCTCAGGATTTTAGACTAAGGAAGGAAGAATATAGCATGAACTACATATTTGTGAACTTGTCTTAATACAATACCCCAGCTAGGAGATATTTTGAAAATACAAAAATATTTAGGTAATCTGAAAACAGCACTTCTGGTTTTGCCATGCACCATCCAATAAATGCAACACATTACTGATTTAAAGAAATACTATGATTTTGTGCCAAATACCTCAGAACGTAGAGATAAACATGTACACAACGTATTTCAAATTGATTGCACTATTTGCACTGATGGATACTTACATGAATATAGACTTTAATCACAGCAACTTAACACATCACTAGTTTTAACTGTGACTTAAACTGGCAGGCCAAAAACATCAACATACACATACAATGAGGTTAAAAGAAATTACATATGTATTTCTGGAAAGTGAGAACTTAAAATATACTAGTTTTATCAAAAGAATGAGTCTTTCTCTGAATAGTGAATTATGTACGTTGTATCTATATGCTCTTAATCAAGCTGTTACACAGCTCAACATCACCTTTTGTTTTTACACATGGTTTTATGTTGATACGTAGTACAGATTTCATTGCATGTTTACTATTTACTAGATAAGAAAGTTTCTTAATGGTTTATGAAAGCTGGAATTATATTAAGAATCATTAAAAATCTATTTAAAGTATTGCTCATCAGTTCAATGATGCCTGAGGTATGCAGGAATGGAAAAAAAAAAACACATTTACAAAACCTGTTTTGCATTAAAAACTAATTTAAACAAAGAATTACAAGTGAGTTGTTCACTGTGCATTGTTCATCCAACTGTTTTGGTTTATCACATCTAGAGGTAACAAAGCTCATCATCTCACACTTTATTTCCATCCATAGAATGAAAAAAACAACGTTTTCTGCTGCCTTTTTTTTGTTTCTGGTAATCTTAAGTTTTGAAAGTGAGACCCAGTGAGCAGAATGTAAATTGGAGAAAATAGTGTCACTGCACCAGCATAGGAAGCCTCTGGCAGATGCCAATTCAATCACTCCCACAAACTGGTCCTGGGTGTTCAGCCAGCCATTTCCACCAGGAGTATGCTGTGACATTACTTAAAACTTGGGCAGCAAATAGGTAAGTATACACAATCAAACAGTACATAAAGCTGTGTAGACTTGACCTTAACACTGACCAAAATCCGAAAGTCCTATTTTTAAAAGGTATATATTTCAAAAGTATATATTCTTTTAAATACGGGTTTCTCTATTTTAAAGAAAACCTTTTTTTTCCTTAAGCATTAATTATTGTGTACCTTGGTTATTCATATTAGATTAGTTAGGAGTCCAGAGACTGCTTTAATATATACTGCAGTAGTTTCATATAACATCTTTCAGGATAGAAATATGCTTTAATATACTATAAATTAAAAATCAAACCACATACATGATGCTACCAGTTTTGCTATGCTCCTGCAAGTATCTGCAACATCAGACTATTATGCGCGAGATGATCACAGAAGAGAAAAACCTAACTGGCAGAAGTCTCAATGGGCTTAAACCAGAACAAAAAAAGTGTACTTAATTTAGAAGCTGAAAGTCTGTCTGTAGTTTGGCACATACAGCACATCACACCATGTAATTTTATAAAAATCAAATAACTTTGCAAATCACTTCAAATATTTCCTTTCTCATTGGTTTTAATCATGTTTGAAAGGAGAGAAAAAAAAAATTACAGGATGAAATGAAAGCAAAATGTAATGATCTAGGACTCTTAATTCTCCTGAATGAACATTCCTAAATTTTTGGATCATGGACCACTGTCAAACTTCAAACATAGCAGGGAACCACTATGCAGCCTTCACACCAAACTTTTAATTAAAACCCCTAAATGGATGATATGATACTGCAGATCAGTATCATACCATGATTATACGTGTCTGCAGACCACAATCTGGAAATAAATATATTAAAGGATTAATTTTCCAAAAGGGAATGCTAGTCTCTGGGCTTCTTGACATATTCTGAGATATTACACAGTATCTGAGCATGCAAATATCTTAAGACCTCCACTCTACAGGTTTTTAATAGTACAGGTGTAAAATACCAGTTTAAAATGGGATTTTTTAATGAAATATCACAAGTCAATTCCAACATGATTAAATGAAAAAAAAAATATTTATCCTGGTATCTCCCTTTCAATCTAGACTTGGGTTTCGAGGGTTTTTTTTCCATGCAAGGGTTTTTTTCCATGCAAAATGACTGGACTCACATTCTCCTTATAATAAAGTACCCATAAAATGTGGACAACAAAGTGATTTCCAAAGATGTCCCTGAAAGGGCCAGCCTATGAACAGCAAAAGCTGTACTTGCTTCAGGCTTATCACTACAGAATGCGGAATAGAATTTTGGAATTTATGTATATATACACATACATATATTGTTTTTAATATATACATATACAGTATAAAACAAAATGTTGTTTTATGTACATATGTGTATATAAAAGCACTCAGAAGGAAGGACAAAATCAAAAAGAGATTATATCCATTCTAATGGCTTTATCTAAGTTTATTGGGGAGAAGAGGGTAGAGAGAGGGGGAGAGAGGGAGGGAGAGAGGCTTGTCCTGAAGCTGGAGAGGGACAACCGTGACTGCTGTTTTCTGCCCAGCACTTGAGTGACAGCGCGGGGGGAAGAGTGGTTAATCACCGCGTTCTGGGAACCGGGCAGAGAGAGAGGGAGCAACTGCTTTCCGCAACACTTCCTGCGATAAGGAGCCAGCGCTGGCACACGGCACGGACACACACGCGAGAGGCGGCTGCGCGGCGCAGCGCTTCATGCGACTGCAAACGTGACCCGCAGCCCTGCGGCCCCGGCACACGGACACGCTCGGTGCCTGCAGCTCCGGCCGGCCGCGCTGCTGCGNCCTATGCATTTTTATTAAGCCTTGAAAAGACCTGCAAAGAAAGTAAACAAGGCAGGACAGGCAGGACAGGCATTAAGGCCAACACGTCCCGTATCATCCAATAACTTCCCTTACATGCCCAGTACAATGCGGGTTTGCTGATCACAGCTTTTCCACTGTACCAGAGCCAAGTGCAGGCAATTACTTACACTTATGTAGTCTTTTATAAGAGATAACAGTTATCTCTATTGAAAGGCACAAGCTGGGGAGCTTTTCCTTATTTTTTTTAAA
>VZRO01000619.1:0-18322 GCA_013397915.1 Daphoenositta chrysoptera | reverse complement strand
CTGACCCCCAGAGGGCGCAGAGCAGCCGCTCTACGCTCCGCCGAGGAGGGCTTCATCCAGGCCTGGATGGAGACGCCCTGGCAGAGAGCAGCCCATCGAGCTGCCAACCAACACCCAGCGGAGGGTCCCGTCACCCGCAGCCCGGCAGGTCGGGGAGCCAGCGCCGGGCTGGGCAGGACGGGGCCGGGGGCGGCTGCGCTGGGCCCCCGCCCGCCGCGGGGACGCGTCCCCCGGGCAAGGGCACGTCCCGTCCCGCGGCGCTCCAGCTGATCCCAGCCCACGGGGATCCAGGTAAAATCAGCCGTGTTGGGCCCTGCTGCCCTTACCAGCCCCGTCCCCCTGGTCAAGATAAAGGCAGGAGCGATCTCCGTATTTTTAATGCAAATGAGATGCAGCCCGCAGGCTCTCAGCAAATTGTCAATGCATTGGGGATGCCATTGCTCTTTAGCTCTGTTTCCACATGTGCTGGAAGTTGATGAGTGCTGCTTGTGTTTTTCCTCCCACCACCAAAGGACACGGCACAGATATAGGAAGTAGGAAAACCAATGTTCCAGTAGCACTTACAGACCAGATGGCCGCTGCCAGCATCTTCAGTTGTATCAGTATTTCTACCAGTGCCATTTCACTGGTATTTCTTCTGAAATTCGTGTTGGATAATTGTAACTCAGAGCCAGAGTATCTCTGAGCAAAAGGAGAATATACCGCATTTTTGGAGTTACCATCTCTGCATTCACGTTTTAAGCAGAGCCATCTGATCCGTACACATTTGAGGGAAAGAATTTCAGCATAGAAGGTCTACCTGCGCTTATAAACCAGGAGCTATTTTCACATGCTGCAAAAGTATTACATTATAGCAAATGAAAGAAGGTTCCATTGCCTTGGTATGAACTCACCACAGGTGTGCTTAAAACAGATACTAAAGACATGATTCACTGCAGTAAAGACACCCCAAACAACTATTTAAAGTGATTCAAAATACAACATTTGGGGGAAACCAGGTGATGATACAGTGCAGTGAAGTAGGTGTACTTCTACCCCCCAAGAAAATACAAGGTCCAATAATAATAACAATGACAAATAGATAATAATGATAATGGCACATATTTATACTTTATGCAGAAGTACAGGAGGGTTCTTAAGATTAGTCTCGCTTTCAGTTTCAATCAGCACTGAACTAGTCAGCTTTGCGTTAAAGAGGTGTGGAGTGTTACTTAGGAGTTACACAAAGTACATCGGCATGTTAAAGAAAAACAGAAAAAAAGTATCATAGCCTATACAGGGAAATGATGGCTAAAACGGAAGATACAATTCTCACACATCTCACACACCACACATCTTTTCCTCTCCAAATGCACAACAGACATAGGAACAGGAGCTTCAAATACTTACTAACTTATGCAGAGAAATAAATGGGTATCAGTTGCAACTTAAAAAGCCAGAGGAAAAAGCAGCAAATTTTTCATGGAAGCCTTGAATCATAGAAGCTGCTCATTTGCCTCATTCACGTCCTCCTCCTTTCACTGCACTTCAACGTGAAGAAGGCAGCCTTAGCAATATTCATCTTAGAAATCCAAAACATTGCAGAGACCACACTGCAGCAACAGATCTGCTTCACATGCACTGACGTACCTCCTCAACATCTGAAAGAAATTCCAGCTCCAGTCAACCCATAGGAGACATGTTGCCTGACTGTACCTTGATGGTATTGTTTATGAAGATGGTGATTTACACACTAGTAATGATTTAAGCAGCTACTTTGCATACATTACAGGGAGAACCTGAAACATGTGACCTGCTTCACAGGGCAGGATTATACCTCTGTTCTTGTTGTGTCATGTGCAACCACATTATTTAGTAGTTAAAGGCAAGCGAGCACTCTGGTATTCAATTGCCCTCACCATGTATGCAGCGCGAGAGTTTCAGCATGCCTCTGAAACCAAAGGTGAGCCTCCCAACTTCTAAAGATAGACAGTTAAATAAATGATATAATTGTCAAAGGGGCTCAGTCAAACCTACCACATGGTTCTGCCCACTCAGGCTTATGACGTTTGCTGGCAGACTTTTTAGGACAAAAAATCTTTCATGGTGTTAATTTGTAACAATGATCATATTCTTAGGGACTACTCCAATACAAACTTTCATTAGCACTCACACCACCTCTCGCAAAGCACTGAGAATGTATGCATGATAATCATCAGCTAGGAATAAACAATAAGAACTTAAATCCTTTTTTCTGAAGTTGTTCTCAAGAAAAAGACAAAAGCTTTCCAGAAAAATGGAAACTGACATCCGAAGAACGGCTGGACTCTGCCTGTCAGCTCCTTCATAATTTTTAGTTGTTTTTATTGATCCATACACTTCTTATGCACAACTTCATTACTGCTTTGATAATTAAAAGATAATTAAATACAAGACACAGCATGTATCATGCTGGGGAATCATTTAGCAAGTGAACTGTTGTGCTGAAAAGTGCAATTCTTTCTGTCACTCACGGTGCAGTGATACATCAGTAACAGACGCCACGGGAGCTATTTTGGGGATGATCCAGTGGCTTACCGGAGCCACGGAAGACAGCAGCAAAGCATAAAGTTTAGAATTCAAGGGAAGTCCTGCCACAAGGGCATTCACACTTTGCAAACACATAAAACAAGAGCACATTCACGCAGGTTTACACCAACTTCAGAGCAAGTCCAGCATTTCCCACATAATATGTAATAAAAGATGTCAAAGTCTGACTTTTTTTGATTTAAGAAAGGAAGACTGGTGGGTTGAAGGGGAGATATCTTAGCAGCACCAGGAGTGAAGGCACCAAAGCTCTGATCACAGCTTTGCCACTGGCTCACTAACACTGCAGTTATTTAGATTCCCTGTGCCCTGGCTCACCCATCAGTACAATGGGTATAATACTTCATCCTGTCCTGAGGAGGCAATTACTGCTTGTAAACTACTCTGGGAACCTTGATTAAAATGCGCTGCAGCTTTGCGATAAGTATTCCCTCTGAAAGAGCACACAAGCTGGGTTTTGATGGTGGGAAGTACTACCTGACGGCTGCAAAAGAAAAATAATCATTCTGAATGAGACGTATGTGCCTGACCTATGCATATGTGTAGGTGGATCCCTCCTGGAATTTTTTTTTTCTCCTTTTTTCAGTTACTATGTGTATATTGCAAAGAGAGGAGCAGTGAGAACAGATAATTATAAAGCTTTTGAAAAGCCCTGGTATTTTCACCAGAGGATCACAGTGGGCCGTCTTCAAGAATTCTGATGCAGAACTCTATGTAATTAAAAAGCATAATTATTTGTAATACTCCTCAAACCATGTTTTCATTAAGGAGAGGAGGGGAAAAAAAAGACAGATCACTTTAAATATGAATGCTTTATGAATAAAGAATTTTTTTTTAAATTGATGAGCATTCATTTTCCCATACAGTTACATAAAGTCTGAGTAGCTCATGTAAAACATAATTATCAACGTTTTAAACCACATTTTCCCCTTGAAAATAAATAAATAAGGACGCCAAAATCTTTTCTGTTCATTAAGAGTCAGATCCAGCAGAAAACATCTGCAGACTTCTAGACCAAGCAAGCCCTGGAAGGCCATGGTACTGGCTGCACCTCATGCCAACCTCAAAAATTTGGCTGGTTCAGAAAGATTTAAACAAAACAAAAAAAGCCCTGCAGCTTTACATGTCTGGGAATTGTGGAACTGCGTTAGGTTTATGAATAAAGAATAGGGGTGAGAAAAAAAACAACTCCTTTTAAAAAGGAGATCTCTCTCTCCCTCCTGCCCTCCAGCACTCTGGGTGCTAGACAGGGGCTCTTCTCCCTCCCCAGGGACACCATGGACATCAGCAGCTGCAGCCCAAAACGTGGGGTCCACCTGCACACCCTGCTGCAGAGGAGGTGGGGGCCCCAAATCCAGCACTCGCCCCCACTTGGCACATCCAACAGGCGCCCGAGCATCCAGCTCCCAGCCATGCTCCCAGACGAGCGGTAGCTGCCACTGGCGAAGCCGCAGGAGCGTCCCCGGGCCGGGAGCCAGCCTGAGTTGTTCAAAGGACACTGCAGGGCCACCACAGAGGGGCAGGCACAGCTCGGAGCGAAGAGCTACCCCTACCAAGGTGTCCAGAGCACACGGTGGTCTCTCCTGAACCAGCAGCCTCTCCAGCCCCATGGGAGAACTGGGCCCTGTGAGCAGCCCAGGATTTCTGCCATGGGCTTGAACAAGCTCCAAGGTGCAGGAGGGAAAGCGCCTCAGCTACCGCAGGCACCCAGCAACTCGTATTTAGATTTCAGGCTACCCTGAATATGTGCATATAAACACCACAGGAGAGCTGATGGCATTGCCAGGGCTGCTTGCTGAAATAAAGGAGAAGTTTAGGATGAGGCCCCTGCTACTGCAGTGGGTGAAAATTAAAGAACCTGCTGCTAGTGTAGCTGTCACATTTTTAGACTTTTTATAGAAATAATGGCTTTTTCTGACTAGTTCTTCACTACATCCCTCTTTGGGAAGCCAAGAAACCTCCCACTTACCGAAGTCACACCTTATCTTCTGCCCTATTCAGAGGACCAGCCTACATTTCAGACTGTCACCCAGCTCATCTTGTACAGCTATCCCTATGCAGGGAAAAGGACGGGGCAGGTATGAAAAGACCAAGTAACAGTACGCCCATGTGTTCTGCTCAAAGCCATCCTACAATTTTGGTTTTGCAAGTGTTCATTTTATAGACACCTCCTCGAGACGAACAGCAGCTGCAGTATGCTGCCTGGGTTAGCAAGATGTGATACACGCAGAGATATATACTGGATATATATTAGAGAGCACAGAGGGACTCTGTGCCATGACCATGTAACTGCAGACACTCTGCAGGTGTGTATTTACAATGCTATTTATATAGTGCTGAAAGTGAACTACATTAATATACAGTGTGCATGATTCACTGTCATTAGTTCTGCCTTCCAATAATGTGGATCCTAAGATAAATAATATCGCTAGAGCCTCTCCCATACAATAAACAGACTTGTTAGTTTAGTTATATATACAAAATTTCCAACTGCAATTAGAGATTCTTTCTAAATTATTGTAAGTTCTTGAAGTGAAACCTTTGTTTGAGTTGAAATGAGCCAGCTGACATAAAAAAAGCAAACGGAGAAGCCAAGAGACTTGTATTTAAAAGGAAGAATAAATTGGGTATCTTAAATAAATAGTATTATTCTCGACATGCACTAAAATAAACCATGTATTTTAACAACAGTAGATACAAAATATCATCATATTTATCATTAGAGCTTTATATACCTGTTGGATTACTGCTTTCAAAGCCTTAAGAAATGTACCAGTGTCTTTGAATTAAAATGCACTTTCTTTGTGCTACACCTGTGAAGGTGCTCCTGTGGGAAACACTAAATTCTACATTAATTTTTTTATTAAAAAGAAAAAGCTTAGACAGCCTCAGAAAAAAATAACCAAGTGGCAAAAATGCCAACTTTGTCCATTCAGCCTTTTATTCTGTCTATGCCTTAATAAAATTGTTGACAGAAATTAAGCTAATCTTTGCAGCAACTTTTTCATCTTTCTTTAAAACCAAGGAGTTTAACTAGCCTGCGGTTCCACTAACCCTGACATACAGCTTGCTATACAGATGAGATCCTTGTCCTTTTTTTGTCCATGTCTAATGTTTAAGGAGGAAAAAAAATTTTTTTTAAAATCCATTTAAACTCTAAATTTTGGCTACAAAACATCTCAGTAAGACATCAAGATAATGTCTCTCACAAATCAAAACAGTAGCAGTAGTACCATCTGTAAACTCAGAATTAAAGAGCCAGCTTTTTCTGTACAATTGTAAAAAGTATTTTTAAAACACTTAAAAACACTTTGCTCATTCTATAGCATGGGCACAGAAGGCTATAAATAACTGGATCAGTAAGTAAATTCACTACCTACTAGAATGACTCCTGAGGTAACTCAAAAAAGTAAAAGCTGAAGAGCTTGCTGCTAGTAGTTAATGGGATAGCCCAACTCCAAAGTCAAAAAGAGCAAAATATCTCCCTTTCATTAAAAGAGTAGGGAGGGAAGCTTTAAAAGGTACACAATTAGTTAGCTTTGCAGTGATTAATTCAACAACTGCAAGGCCAAAAACAACTTTAGGCACTTAACCATGAAACTGTCAGTTCTCTATGCTTGACGATAAAGCGTCTAAAAAGTAAACATTAACTTCTGTGTTTTTTCTACATGCATATTTCATCATGAGAAGATGATAACCAAAAAATTACCAGGCAAGCTCAGCAGGGGCTTCCTACACCTCATCCCCCCTAACAAAGAGGTAGAATGTGGCCAGATTTCCTTCCTTTTCCTTACTGCCAGCTCTAGTAAGACAGTTCGTACTGTTCCCTAAAAGCCGACAGAACGGATTGAAAATCAGATTGAAAATCTCTTCCCCGATGAAGCAATGACTTTACTGCAATAAAGGAGCTTGAAGGATGAGGGGACCCCTACACTAACCACATCCTATCCATATCAAGGCAAAAGCAGGCAGCAGCTCTTGCTCAGACCAACTCTCCCAAGGAAGCAAATGGAAGCTCTGCACAAGTAAGGAATGCAAAAGTGTATACTTTATCATCTCTTTTAAATAAACTCCAAAATTGAATAACTATTGAACAAATTGAAAAAGACCAGGAAGGTGACAAGTTAAAAGAACAAATCAACATATTTCTCTGACCTGCAAATATTTAATTCAAGCACATTCTTCTTCCAAACAAGATGCCTATGAGTCTTTTGATGGCTGCTCATAATCAAATGTGTCACTCGCAAAATTATAATGTTCGAGGAGGGTACCAGGCAACCGAAATGGCTTTTGCTAGAAGTGTGTCACAAGCAGGTCTTTTAGTTACCTCAGAACTGTACACGACTTCGCTTCATTCCTTCGCACTGGCTGCGTGCGGGTTGCTCCATAGAAATATAACTGCAGTAATCTGCTTGACAGTAAACAGTAATCAGTAAACACTATTTACTGAGCAGATACGTGCCCCTGCTATTCCCTCAGTTTACCTATCCTCCACCTCTGCCTTCCACTCTCAATCCCCTCGCTCTCAGAAATTTTAGAGGGGGGAATAAATAAATACAGGTAGTGAAACAGTGAAATCCCATAGCTGGCAAGGTTTTCCTCTCTGAATGGACAAATTCTTAACTCCATGCAGCTCCAGACATTGAAGGATTAGATCCTAACCAGGGAAAACACAGGAAAATGGTAATAAATATCGCATGGTAATCCACGGGAACTTTGGTCCCAATGTGATTTTTCTATAGTCCTACAAAAAAACAGCATTACAACATCCATAATCTCAGCTCATATATCAGAGCACTCTCTCCATTCTCCTTGCCCTTCCTTCTTTCATGTAGTGCATTTTCTAAGAAAATGTACTTTTTCTGCACAAGTAAAGTCAATGCAATCCCATTCCGGAGTGAGAGCAGCAGAGCAACTCTGTGAAAACTACCACAGACCGTCGCCCTGCACAGAGACACAGGTGAGGAGAGCAGGGTTTATGGCAGCATTTCTCTGGTAGGGGCTAATCTGAAATTCCTTCTGACAAAAGAAGTCACAGTTTGCTGGAGAGAAAAAATAAATTGTATTCACGTGTAGTAAGAGCACTTCATGTCACAGTGGATTTTACAATATCCTAGTTGTCTTTCTATTCAGGCATATGTCTTTCTGGCAATAAATTCTGAAGACCCAAGAAGGTAAAACTTGCTTAACCATGAGTCTCCTTTCACCCGATTAAAATAAATTCCACAGCAGCTGCTTCTTTCTCTTTTAAGTATTTTTTAAGCTCCTTCCCATTGACAACTAGCCACTGTCATGCGCCACTATAGATACAAAAATATTTTAAAATGTCAGCTTTTCAGATTCTTAATTTTGTCCTATTCAGGTAAAATGTTTTGCAACGTAAAGTTCAACAGAGCTGCCAGGTCATCTTTCTTAGTAAAGATTTTCACATGCACAAATAAAAATTGAGGAACGACTGAAGAAAAAAAACACTAGACAAACGATTCTAAATGTTCCTTAGATAATGCAGTACCACAACAAATCTCCAAGGAAAGTTAAGCCGAGACTGCCATGAACACCAAATAAATCTGCACCACTGGGATATTTAAGGTCCAATAAATCTTACTTTCCAGTGTTTTAAAACTCCAGAAGATAGTTTTGCAGCTCTAGACTCTGTCTGCCTACAAGCTATCAACCCAGACTTGCCATTTGTGAGAAATATTTTCAGAATATACTCATGTTTGTTGAACTACCAAATTATGAAAACCTTTATTAAAAAAAAACAAACCACAAACACACCTATACATACATAAAAACCAACCGAACAAGTTACTTCTTCTGTTTGTATGAAAATGGTCAAGAAAGTTGGTTAAAAATGCCCGTATTTGCAATTCAAATTATTATTAATTTTTTCAGCTATCTCTTGTTGCAGTTAAAAATATAAAGACAACAACTAATTGTAAAAAAATAGAATGCAAAGCAATACAATTCCTCACAGAAAAGCCAAGGGTTAACGTCAACCTAAGAAATCACACATTGTGCAATTTATCTGATATTGTTAAAAATACTAACGGCTGAAAAAAAAATCAGATGTTATAAAAATACATTTTATGTACTATGCTGCAACCTTCTGCAGTTTGGTTATATCAAAAGCACATTTTGTGGATTATGAAAGTCACTGCTTCCCTTGGTCTGACAAAAATACCCTGATGGCATGGCATGCAACCTGGTGAGGGCATTAGAGCCTGCTGCCATAGACATGTACCTGTCCCACCAGACCTCCAGTCACTGTTTCTACACTGCCGTTCTCCACTGCCATCTCTACAAGCCTTTCGGAGAGGAGCTGGTGAGGACAAGATAAAAGCATGCCCGTCAAGCCAGCGAGTAGCAGCAGGGCTCAGAAGCAGGTGCACTTCCTAAACCTACGTTTAGTTTTCATTCCCCTTTGGGACATGAACTGTTTTCCAACCACAATAATCGCTTTTAAAGGTGACAGACCAACTGTGGTCCTGCTGAAGGGCAGCTTCACACAGTGAAATGCTCCTTGACCATCCTGAGTGGGGCAACAGCAGAGCAAGGTGGCACCTTACAAAATGTTGTTACTGTGTCCTTAGTCCAGGGCAACTGCGGTAAAGTACCAAACTCTAGTAAGTGTAACATGAAGGCCCAAAAGTCACAGTTCCCTCTCAGTAAGCTGCAACAGAATTAGACGTCACCCCATGAGGACTGGATCTTACTCTACATGAAGCTACAAGAAGTTTTGTCCCTTCTGAGTACAGGGGCAGATCAGGGCCATAATCAGAGGGATTAATCAATCTTTGGTCAATCTTTGGTAGTACCTAAGCTTCTCCCAGGTTGACAGGCAAAGCAGGTTAGATTCACTTTTCCAAAAATCATTTGCCAAAAAAAAATCAAACCATCCTAAACAAAAAAAAAAATCAAGTTATGCTAAGTTTTGTTTTTCTGCTAGCAAACCTCATGTCACAAACAACTGAAAGGCAGTGATGCGAAATGGATTCTTGCCTAGATTTGTAAATTTTTCCAGGAGTTGTAATATCCTGCATTTGATGACATCATGAAACTAGCAAGTAAAAGTTGGTTTTCAATTTGTTCTACTTTTCCCTCATTAGTGTCTGTGTCAGAAACAGAATAAGAACCCTCATTAAGTCACATTAAATTCTTTAAACTCATTAAGGGCTCAGAGAAAGAACAATACAAACACTGGTGTTTTTGTAAAAAAATTATGCAACACAGATGGACTTCCATTTCCATGTATTTTTAGAATGGATGTATGTGCGTAGAGCAGCCGAGGAGAGCGATCTGCGAGAGGGAGAAAGGACAGAGTAACAGGGGCAGAGCACACCTTACACGTGACAGAATGACACCTAGGCAGAAGTGAATTATGCATGATCACTGCTGACCTGATACTCATGAGGCACTTCATGCTTTGTATCCCGAGTTCCAGCAGAGCTGGAGTCAGTGCCATACTCCACACTTCTTTTCAACTAACGATTTTTTGGGACTCTCTACGGGGAAAAGACAACCTTGAAGGCCACACAGCCAGCAGCAATCAAGTGGCAATCAAACTTTTTGTCCACGGACTACTTTGATTGCAACTGCTGTAGCCTAACATACTATCTGATTGTAGCTGAAGATACATCTACTAGTCATGCATATGGACTTACTCGTCAGATACAGGTGTGTGCAGAGTTTCAACAATCTTGGAGAATATCTCTGGGTGTGCAATGGGTGGGTATTTGTTAGAAGATTTATTGTAGCTGAATGACTCAGATATACGCTGTTGATAACTTCTGATCTTACCCCCCATAAGACTGGAAATATGAGCTCAATGCCACAAAATTATTTACATTCCTACAGTATGCTCAAACAACTATTACAGGATTAATTTAATCCATTACATTATTATTTTTTTCATGATAGACGTAACATGCAAATAGGAGTTTAGTTCTAAAGAAAACTCCAGATCTGAGGAACGTAAAAGGAGACTAATTGGATGGCATAAATTTCAGATGTCTGTAGCAGGCCACAGAAAGAAAACAGTGTATACAGTAGATGGGAGACATGAGTTACTGTTTCTTTCTTCCTACCACTACAACAGCTGAAATGAGAGGTGGGATTTTTACTGCGGGCCCCCAGATTTCAGCCTCCAGAGCTGGGTGCCAGGGCAGCATGGGCAGGCAGGCTCTGTTCAGCAGCTCTCCTCTCTAGCAGTGGCAGATACTGTTTACCTGCAAGGCACATCGTAAGGCTAATCTATTTTCACAAGCTCTTCCCTCAGGTATTTGGGGCAAGGTTTAGTTCATTAATCGTGTGTGTGCATGTGTGTCCATATCTATTCGTGCAAGAGGAAAAGGCTCAGCAACGATCCACATGTATTGCATTTTTGGTTTGTACTCTGTAACTGCAGCTGGCCATGTCTGATGAGTGTATTTAATACACCTAACACTGACAACTCTAAATAGAAAAGCAAACTACGCTCAGGTTAGGAAACTGAAGTTATCTTTCCTTCATTAACTGAATTCATTAAGCAATGTTTCACTTGCACAGTAAGTTTTTGACTGTGTTCCATGTATCTCAGCTTCTGCCTTCAAGAGTGGTGTGGGAGAAAGTCAAGACTCAAATGTTGGAAACACTGAAACCCTCCTACTCCCAAAAGAAAATTGCTTTATCCTAACTCATTTAACTTCCATTAAACATTAAACCCCATCTGAAAATAGGAATTTTAGGTGATACTGAACTTCAGTATCTACTTCAAACTTTTTTTAGATGAGATTTTGGTTTTTAAAATAATCCCTGTAAAGTCACTGGGATATCCAAAAGCAGTCCGCAAGGTATTTGGCCAGGCAGACCATGCCTTTTTTTTCCTCTCTTTTTAATTAACTACTAGCAAAAATTCCCCTGCTTTTTTTATTTTTGTGAACCACCAAGCTCTATGTTTAATTTTTTAAGTTTCAGTATGTACTTCAGACTTGCAGACTTTGCAAAGTAGGTCAGGAATACCCAAAGGATACACATTTGAAGGCTACAGATAGCAGAACACACCATTTACGGCTTTGTATATACACATACATACACATTCTATATAATATAGGTAGATAGAGTCAATGATTTAAACACACTACATCTATACCGTGTGTTTCAAGAACATTCAGATATTTACACTGTTAGATCACCACTCATTTTAGACCCGCTCTAGTGCCAGCTGCCAAAAAAAGGTACACAAATCAAAATATGTTACCTTTGTTCAAACAATACTGCTGTTCATTATATAATAGAAACTGTCATGCTTAATCTTCCAGGAACCAAGAACTGGTACATTCTTGGATCAGAGGCGGCTTGAAATGGTTTGAGGCAAAACTGAAGTACGCTGTTTAAGTAAATCTTGCTGAGAAACATAAGCGCATTGATGATTTTTAGCATCACCTTTTACAGACTTTTTTTCCCAGATGTATTAGTAAACTAAAAATGCTGGAATATTTTCAAGTTACAAAAAAAGATGAGCACACCAGCGATTTTTCTGTAACGTTTTTACAATATCAAATTATACATTCCTTCTTGCATTGTCAGCCTTGCTAATGGGGGATCTGAAAAGGATGCTTGAGAATAGACACCATGATGAAGTAAAATGTACCTATAAAAATTACACTTTGACTTTGAAAATACACCAAAACCAAATTTTTCCTTGAGCATTCTCAGTATTGTCCAAGTACCTCAATGCCTACTGTGGGCAGTAAACTACAGGCTATGATTTTCATTTTCCATTAGAGATGAAAAAATTGCTAAAAGCAGCATTCAAAAATATGTCTGTGGATGATATAGAGAAATACAGAAAAAAAATTGCAAAAATGCCTTAAATTCTTCAGAGTTGGACCCTTTTAAAATCACATTTTAACCTGGGAAAATGCTGAATTAAAAATAAGTACACTTCACTTATTGAGGAAAATCTGTTCTACAGCATTACGACTCCAGGACTTCTTCAGATTTTTAAGTATTTTACAATTTCATCTTAAACAACATGGATTATACAATATTCATCAGGCAGACACAGTCTTACAGACAGACAGACACAGACACACACAACTCTGCAGAGGCCAATCCTGCAGCTTTTACTGAATCCAAAAGTCCCCCTGACGACAGTGAGTATTTTTCAAGAATGAGAATTGCAGGATCAGGCCCCAAAAGTGCTTATGAAGATGAGATGTTACTTCAACAGATTTAATGTTAGATTAAATATAAAGACTGAGGCAAGACAAGTCTGGGGTTTAAACCCTAGGGAGGATTGACATTTAAAGTGTTGCCACTGAATTATAGCTCTCCACATTGGGTGGGGTAACCTCCTACTGGGTGGAGTGTCTCCCCTAAAGGAAGGGAAAACTGGCACAAGCCAACTCAGTCTTTGAACGATTTTCCTACTTGCCAACTTATGAAGTCGTCCTGACGTCAACTTCGTCAAGAAAGTCTATTGCCCAACTCTGTCTTTTACTGTAGAAAGTTTGCTTGTGCTCAGAACCCCGGCAGATGTAGAAAAAAAAAAATTAAGGAAAGGAGACAGAAAACCCTGAACAAACTAAAGAAATGAGGAAGAAGTGTGTTGACTGGATTTTAAGATTATTTTTAAAAATCCTTTTGTTGGGTTTTCTTGTTTCTAATATCTAGTTAATACAAATAGATAAAGATCACTTGAAACTATTACTAAACATATTTTAAAATCTCGTTTAGCTCTAAGACTTGGGGTGGAGAACACAGAAAGTGGACACTCTGTAAGATAAGATCTCCTACGTGTTCTGCAACGGCTAGTGAGTATCTTCCTAATCAGCGTCACTAACAGGTGTAAAACACACTCATACTAGGAAAATAATATTCATTGAACTGCCACCAAAGGTATGTGTAACATATTATTCCTCTCTGAATCAAAACAAATTGTTTCTCCGAAAGAAGGAGTCAGGTGCTGGACAAGCCAGAAGGAATGCTGAGGGGAATCAAATAAAAACAAAACAAAACAAAAAAAAAAGGATAGGCATCTCAAAGTGCCCATGGGGACAAAAAAAATAAAAATCAGAAAACAGTTTAAGTTACCGTAACCTGAAATGCACCAGCCATCACAAAGAGCAATTGGAGAAATCCAGCAGAGCTCAGCAGGAAAGATTTTTAATAACAGATTGAAAAACAAGAATAAAAATAACTGCATCAACAGGGCCTTTCTTCCTCAGGCCACAAGCCCGTTTTTACTTGATATTTAAAAAAAATGCAGTTTGGCCACTAAAACCAATCCAGAACATTATTAAAAGTTAAAAGCTACCAATTACTTCTGTCTGTTCTTTTAAAGCAAAGTTTGGCATTACGTCAGTTGGTTTAAAGAAAACAAGAAAGAGAGAGAGAAAGAAGGAGAGAAAGTTTCCTGCTTGTATAAATTAAACCACCAGGGAAGGTGTCTAGCCACTTGTAAAGCATTTATTACAGGTTTTTAAAGGGCTAGTAACGTTTTAAAAATTAAATATTTTAAAATAAATTTAAAGGAAAAGAGAAAAGATGATCTGAGCCTGGAAAGAAAGCAGACTTATGAGAAATTAGACATGCATTAACTGAAGCTAAGAAACTAAAAATTACTGTTAGGACTAAACTTTGCAATTCAAAATAACTCTATTTTCAAGTCAGAAAATCTTATTGTAGCTGCTGTACTCACACACATCCCTTACGAGACGGAAAAGTTGCACCAAACTTTATGGGATGGAACCAGCTGGGTTCTGCAGAAACGTCCTACGGAAGCGCCAGTCGTGGCAGCTACGCCATTTAATGAAGCATTTTCTTTCTATAGCTTTACTAAATCCACATTCAGAGATCCGCAGCAGGAATAAGATTCCTTAGTTAATGCAGCAGGACCATATTAAAAATCACCGATAGAAGGATTGGCAAGTTCTATTAAATTTTAGATGTATTTTTCACTGGTGGTGTTATTATAAAAGTTAAAAGAACCACTTTAAAGGTACTAGAAAATAAGAATCTGATAGCACAGAACATGAATAAAACATAATGGCTATTAAACAGAGTTTCTTACACACAGCTGCTCCAGTTCACCTAAATCACAGTCTTCTGAACCCCGTGATGCCAAATCAGAGGCTCCTCTGACTCCGGACAACACATCAAGTGGAATGGTGTTCGGTTGTGCAACGCCTTTGGCGTGTGACAAAATGTCCACTGGGGATTTAAATCGAGACTAGGGGAGCTATCCTCCCATTGCTCCGTGTCTCATTTGAGCCTTGGTCTGCATGACAAGAAGTCAGAGTAATATGCCAGCACTTCCCTCCCCTCCCTGTGCTCCTCTGCCCCAGCAGCCTTTCTTACGTTCTGGGCACATTTACAACTGGCGAAGGAGCCGCGTTCTGGAAAGCCCTTTATTGATTATGTGCAAAGTAACATCAAGGAGTGAATAATAAGCATGATCTGAAAAATGTAGTTGCATGTCTTGCCCTTGTAAACATTTACTATTTAATGGTGTAATTGTACTTTAATCCTTCACATCATCTGAGATAACTCATTGTGCTTTTCTTTTAATTAGCAAACACACAATCCAAAAAAAATGCAAAGCCCAGAAAGTTTGTACGTACCATAAAAACTGAAGCGCAAATAGTTTTAAAATAATCAAATATTCTCTCTTTGGATGCAAGCTTATCTTTTAAAGTCAAAAGAGAACTTCATTGGCACAGGGGAGGGAAAAGAACTCAATAATTCATGACAATACCAAGAAAAAAGTTCTTCTCCAGGAGGACTGGAAAGGGCACCTTTATTTATCTTCTGGACAGACAAAAATAATAGAACCTAGACCAGATATGCTGTAATTAATGTATCCAAAGGTCAACAGGCAATGGTATTTATACAATAGATGGGTGCAGACTACGCTGGTTATAGTATTAATCACCAGTATTTGAAAATAGCATTGTTTTCTTACTAGGTAAGAACTTGAGAAAGTTTCAGAAACAAAAAAGAAACGTTTTTCTTTTTTTTCTCATACCTGCCTGCTACTATTCTTTTTAACCAATTGATTTTTAACTCATGAGGTATAATATTTGGGACAAACATATCCAAGTTTACAGTCGCCCGGGACTGCCAAAAACAGACCCAGACTACCTTACTAGTTGTGTTGAGGAAACTAAATTAAGCAAGGGCAAACACCAACTGGAAAGTTGTCAGTTTACTGAATGAATGGCTTCATTTTACATGCCAGTTAGAATACCTTAATCAGAATATATTTCTGTTCAAGGACAATACTTTTACTACCAGATCGCAGTTTGTTCTACCTAAACTATATTAAAAATGTAATTTATTACCACTTTACTTTCACCTAACAAAAAGGGTTGTCAGATTCCCAGCCTACCATGTTCAAAAATATTTAACCATAAACTTTCTCACAATATTATATTTGGTGTTACCCACAAACCTTTATTAAAGCGATACTGCCAGTGTGGCTTCAGTTAAGATCTGAGAATGTTTCTATTAAGATTATTACATTAAAATATTGTCAGGAGTTTGTAAGAAACATAAATATTCATACTCATACAGCCCCCCCAGCCTTAGAAGGAAAGTTCCACATAAAAAGAAAAATTTAAATATGTACCAAAAGTTGCCTGGTTGTAATTACATTTTGGGTTTTTTCCTAAATGTCTCTGCTAATTTTTTAACTCTTTCACACTGTAATGTAAAATAGTTTTATTTCAAAGCAACTGCCTGATAAAATGCTAAAAGAGGTAATTCGCATGAACAGAAAGTAATTAGTCATTGTTTGCACAGTGCTTTGAAAATATAAAACCCAATGTGTCAACTAGCATTAAAGTATAATATGATTGGAATACACAGATTTGACAAGCAACAATTGCATGTCACAGACACTCGAGTCCACAGACAAGAATTAGTACTACACTGTTATAAATGCACTATCACGATACGTGGATAATAACATTCTTTACACTCAGCCAGAGCACGCATGATAATAATGTGCACTGAGAAAGTTTACTACAAATGCTAGAGAAGACATTATAAAAAATAATCCTGCTAGGGATTCATCAAATGTTACTGAATTTACTCTCACTGATAAAAATGTAAGTCAACCCATAAAGCTACCATATAAATTATACTAAAAATGCATTAAAAACATGAAAGGATAACCTGGCTGCATCGTGTTTGATGCCCAAAGAGGTCTCAGATCTGTGAAGTTGTCATTTACATTCTTTTCCTTTATTAACACCACTATGAAATAAAAAAAGCCATACTCTCACAGGCAAAGACTGCTCAGTGTTATTTGGAGTCTGTTTTAGAGGATCACAGGCAAAACATGTAAACTTAAAAGCTGATGCAACTTTGCCCTTTACTTACTTTGTTGTGACTATGTATATGCAAAGTTTCAAACAGAGAAAGTTATTATATGCAACCAAAAAAAAAAAAGAAAACCAGCAATAATCAGACAGAACAGGGCGGATTATGAACTGACTGTTTTTCTCATGTCTAATCTCCCTTGATTTTAAAGAGGTGAAGCAGACTTCTGTTGTCACAGTCTGAGGATAAACTTGTATACAGGCACTGATGCACTACTGAACTTCAGAATTACTGATTCTGTGTGGCAAACCTCAGGCAGGTATACATTATTCAAGAGGAAAAAAGAAAAATACTTTTTTTTCCCCTTTACAGCAAAAGGTTCCACTTGTTTGGTTTGACCATATTATTAACAGACTTTCATTCAGTGGTTAAAATAGAAAAAAATCTTTCAACGTGTTGATATCATTTCCAGACAGTCTTGTCAGCATCACAATTTACAGGAAATAGTTGATGTTCTCAAACAAACCCTGTATTTACTCATAGACCCAGAGTACTTTAAAAAAAAAAAAACAGCCTTTACTCCTTTGGAGGTTTTTTTTAAATGTCACTCTGGTGGAATATCTGAGAGAGCTGTCTAACCTAACACAGATTGTGAACATGAGGCAAACACAGACTGCAGTTCAGAAGACTACTGTAACTTTTATTCTTATTTTGTCCACGTCAGGAACTGGCTCTTACCACTACTTTCCTTTGCTGCCCCTTGCATTTTTAACTCTGGTAGTCTTCCCTAAATGTTCAACTTTTACTAAAACCAACAGGAAAGTAACATGATGCCACCAACATCCATAGGATTCAGTTGTGTATTTGAAGACGACAGCCCGAATGACAAAAAAGTTTGATGGTTCCTTGGGATACTTTACTGAACTCGATTAAATATAACCTGAGACGTATTCAATTATTGTCTCTTTCCATCAGTATTCGAAATGTGCTGCGTACTGTAAAAGCAGTGAAGGCAGCATAGTCTGCAGAACAGCTTATATTTTCTTTACTAGAGAATCTTTTCCCCTCGGAAGGGACTTGTCGCCTCGGTTCCCAAAGGGTGCTGGAGTGACCCGGCTCCTGCTCTGGCAGGCAAGGTGCTCGCACTGGCAGAGAAGTGATGGAGGGGAGACGTCTCTCCAGCTTATCACTTAGTTAGCTTAGCTCAGTCACTGCACTGGAGGAGTTTGCCATTTGCAGATGGAAACACAACCGGTCGTGGAAAAAAAAAGATAAAGGAGACTAGCGGGCCCCACTAGAACCCGCGTAGGAGTGCCGGGGTGTTTGAGCGCCGTGATTTGCAGCAGGGAGGCAGATAAACAAAGCCCCCGAAATGTCAAGCCCCCTCGGGGTGCCGCTCGCGTCCCAGGGCAGCGCAGCGGCCGCAGCCCCCGAGCCAGAGCCCGCACGG
>VZRO01000605.1:173623-235303 GCA_013397915.1 Daphoenositta chrysoptera | reverse complement strand
TGCAGCTGTAGCTGGAACCCCGGATCCCAGCACAGCAGAGCTACAATGTAGCGAAAACTTGGAGCTGTGGCAAAAAACCCAGCAGCCCAGCTCCTGAACACAGCCAGGAGAGGCTCCCTGGGAGGAGAAAGGGCTTGGGATCCCAGGGATTCCCCCTGAGGCACCCCAGCAGATGGTGAAAGTCCTTTTTTTAGTGAGATATGGCATTAATAAGGTCCTAGTTCAGTGGCTGCTCTCACGAGCAAGGGCTCACCCCACAGCAGAAAAAAGGAGGACGGGGCTCGGCTCCAGTGGTGGCAATGAACTCCCCCCACAACCAGCAGCTCAACTTTCTCCTCTGAAGATGAGAGAACAAGAGGGAGCTAGCAGCTGCCCCAGCCCCTTTTTTCCCAGCCCACTCATGCGAACGGCACCTGGACAGAGAATTGCACTTGGACTGAGACCAAAGCATAAATAGATCACCAATTTCAGTAAAAGACTGGGAATTGAATTGCAGCTCTGCAATGCAGAGAACTCCGCTGTCCCGCAAGAGGTGTGAACACAATCCGCCACTTCCCAATGGAAACATGGCAAATTCCTCTCCCCTGTGCTGAGCAAAAGCAGAAGGTAAGTGCATGTGTTGTTGCCTAATTGTGGTTAACCAAACTCTCCAGAGACAGGAGGAAGGGGAAATGCAGCCCAGGGCATAATCCCAGAAAGGGAAGGTGCCTGTTAAGGAGAAGTCAGCCATGGATAGATTGGGCAGAGATGGAAGGCAGGAAGAGGAAGGGGTAAGTGATTTCGGGAGCTTCTCTGGCTTTTACAGTGCATTCCAGGAGATAATGTCATCTCTGCAAAGCTTCCCAGGCTCTCTGTTGCACTCCCTCAAAATTTAAGAGCTCTTTAGGGGTTAATATTCGGCTCACAAGGTTGTAGTTACTCTGACATTTCAAAAAATCACAAGGTTTCCAGGCAAAGTTTCACCTTGATTGAAGTGTTACAAACATATGATTTTAAGAAAATGAAGCCAAAACTGGAATCACCCCAGCTCCTCTCCTTGCTACAATTTAAGGAGAAATATATGAACCCATTAATAGAAATGTTTTTGCAACAAAAAGAAATGTGTGTAATTTAATAAGAGTGTGCCTGTTTATGCTAAAAAATGTGCAAATGAATTGAGATATTATTCCCATTTCCAAAAACTAAACAAAAAACTTCAGACTCTGCCTTTCACTCAGCAATTTGCCCACTGACTGATACACACAGTAAATTATTATTAGTAGTACATCATTAACTTATGTGTTGGTGCAGACTGTTTTTCAGATGTGTTCAAGACATAGGTACAATGACAGCAGACCCAGCATCACACAAATCTGTTTTTGGCTGACTGTCGTTTGTCACACTACTCACAAGGATGTTGTTTCGATGCCTGGAGCAAGACTAGGTTCTCCCCCAGCCCCCAGTACATCCTTGGCACATTGATTCTCCCCTCTCCATCTCAGTTAACATGGCTGTGAAATGGAGAAATGCCACTAAGCCGTTTTGTGAAACACTGGAGGTGTCATTCGTGGGAAAGGGTGGCCTGGTGGGTAATATTTGTTTGTACAATGAGGAGCAGGAGCCTGGCTTGCTCTCACACCATGAAGGGTTTATGTACCTGACTTCTCAAACACCTGGGAAGAAAGCCAGCTTGTGCATGGAAGAGTGCCCAGGGAAGACCCTCCGAGTCCTTTCCTGCCACTGGAAACTTTTGAATCCTGCAGATGCCACAGTAGCAGCTGTTCCTTGCAAAAAAAAAAATTGTTACTCAGATCAGTCATCAAAACTTCCATCCATCCTTATATGAACACCTAAGGGAACTGAGAACTCCCCAAAAATCTCAGTCATTGATGTCTCACTCTTTGCAACTGTTTGTAATTCCCTGCATCTGTCCTGCTCCTCTTTTCATGTATCCACCTCACAGAAAGTCTTTAGGTGCAGGGCTGCCTTGCAGTCTGACAGAAGTAAACCAGACCCTCAGGATTCATTTCCAAGGAAATTTTAATTCCAACTGAACACCAGGAAAAAAATTTGGTTCCACTTGGGGAAGAGGGGAACAATCAACCCCACACCATTCGCTAGGGGAGATGTGCTCTCATTTTGCACCTTTCACATGTGCTCATCAGAATTCAGAAACTCAAAGGTTAACATGGGAAAAAAATAGCAAACTGAGGACTTTCCAACCAGCTCTGAAAGCAAGTTTTTAGCTGAGAAAATTCCAGAAGATTAATTCCTAAAGCACAACTCATTGGACTGCAACATGAAGCCAACAATTCCTTTGAAGTTTATTCCTGCCCACCTCCAAGCTTAGCAAGTACTACACAGCTCTTAAAATAGAGGTGGTTAGAGCAAGGTGTGGAAAGAACCACCAAGCAGCACCAGCATCATCTGCAGAGACTCTTCCTTGTTCTCCAGATGTGACATACTTATGTCTTTTTTTTATACAGGAAAGAAAAAAAAGACAATCAATGAAATGCAAGTGTACACCTTTCTACAGGTTACATTTATTCAGCTGGACCAATTAAGAAAAGTTAAATCCCAATTAGTAAGAGTTTAAAACTGTGTCTGTCACTTCTGGAATAGTAATTGGAGAAGAATTAAAATTTCTAGATGAGAAAGCTGCTCTGTCTGAAGAAACACACTAGAGGAAGCTGTGACATTTAAACAGCTAGAAATGAAAAGATGGCATTAATGCTTCCATAGAAGCAACTACCACCCCCCCAAAAAGAAAAAAAAATCAAAACCAGCTACTTTACTGTGCTACTTCAGGTATTTCATGCTGAATACTTACACTGGAAACAACTTCGTGTGCCAGATCCAAGACCTTTTGAAGTTATTTACATTCTGCCATGAGCTTCAAAGGGGAATGTTGCTGTTGAGGCAGGTCACGACACATACATACACTGACAACTCCAGGCAGTGGGAAAAAGCCTCTTTAATTCTGCAAAGCTGCTTTTACACAGTTTCTTGGCACTCGTGCTGTGTCCCCATTGGCTTCTACGTTAACACCCCACAAACTATTGGTTGCTTGCTACTAACACCCATCTAAAACAAATCTAAGCAAATAACAGCCTCCCGAGAGCAGCTGTGCATTCTTCATGTTGTTTTGGGTTCTTGCTTCTTGTTGATGCTAAACTTCTCACGGGTACAAACCGAATTCTCAAGGGTGTATAGTGATTGTGTCCAAGTCGATACTTTGTGACCAGCTGTCAGTTTCCACAGGGGAACAAGATTTGCCTTGCAAAATAATCAAAGGAGCTGCAACGATTGACAGGCAAATTAATTCATGGCAGCTTTGGTTGCAACAGTGCAGATGATTAACTGTGTTAGTGATGTGTTCTGGTAAGATGTTTGTAACACTACAAACATAAAGGATAATTAACTCCCAAAATATCAGAATTGCAGGATCATAGAATGGTTTGGGTTGGAACGGACTTTGAAAGTTCATCTGTTGGAAGGAGAGGGGAGGTGTTGAGGAGGGGGTTCAGGGGTTGTTGGGTGCATTTTGGGACTGAACACCTTCCAATAGACCAGGTTGTTCCAAGCCCCATCCAACCGGGCCTTGAACACTTCCAGGGATGAGGCAGCCACAACTTCCCTGGGCACCCTGTGCCAGGGCCTCATTACCATCACAGGGAGGAATTTCTTCCTAATATCCAATCTAAACCTACTCTCTGTCAGTTTGAAGTGATTTCCCCTTGTCCTGTCACTCCAGGCCCTTGTAAATAGTCTCTCTCCATCTTTCTTGTAGGCTCCCTTGAGGCACTGGAAGGCCACCATGAGGTCACCCCACAGCCTTCTCTTCTCCAGGCTGAACAATCCCAATTCTCTCAGCCTTTCCTCACAGCAGAGGTGTTCCAGCCCTCTGATCATCTTGGTGCCTCCTCCAGATTTACTCCAGCAGCTCCATGTCCTTCCTGTTCTGGGACCCCAGGGCTGGATGCAGCTCTGCAGGTGAGGTCTCTCCAGAGTGGGGCAGAATCCCTCCCTCCCCTGCTGCCCACGGAGCTTTGGATGTAGCCCAGGATACAAATTTCAGCCCGGGATACAGATGAGGTTGGAACATTCTATACAAAAAATACTCTGAGGAGAATGGGGGTGGGACATCTTTAGTACATCCAGCTTACACATTTACCTAATGCACATATATTAAGACAGTGAATTTTATAAAGAGATTTATTGTGCAAGAATGATTTTCATGCTCATTTACAATGAAATATTGAGTTTTAACAAATAATCATGCCATTGCCTAATTTCAACACTAAACATAATATTTACATTCAAGTTTACATCTTTGTTCAAGTTCCATGTACAATATTGTCAGAATTAAGTAAGAATGCATCTTCAAATCAAAGTTTGCTTTTTTTTTTTTACAATAAAGTATCACCACCTTTCAGACATTTACTGGAAATGACAAATTTCCTGTCTTTGCAGTACCCTTATTTCCCAGCTACAGCACTGGAAAAGAATAAAAAACACAAAAATGCCCAAACAAAACCCCAAACACAAAAGCAAGGAACCACTGTCACACACATACATCAATCTCCAATTAACCAGGCATTTAAACAGGAAGGAGGCTGCAGAATAACTTCCACACAACTGATTTTTGGGGGACTGTTTATGTCATCCTTGAAACAGATCCTGCCTTAAGAAAATGAACCTCAGAACAATTCTTTCACAAAGTCCGAAATTACAAAAAGACTTGCTTTGTCAATAGTGAACATCTTGTAATAGCACCAGACAGACCCTGGAACTTTTTGTTGTGTTTTGGGTTTTTTTTTCCCATCACAAGGATGCCCAGGACCACAGCATTATGGTCTGGCAGCTTTTGAAAGACAATTAAAAAACCAAATAACACCCCCCAAGTATAAAAACAACAACAAAACAAGAAAAAATACTTCTAATGTGCAGAAATTCAAACTAACTTTTTGGTACTGCTTTTTCCTCTTCACACTCTAGGATGTAAGGGAATTTCAGAGTCCAGCCCATGTTTTCTTAGCCTGCACACAAATTTCTCCCTTCTTCATCAAAGGTTTCCAACACAGACTTCTCAGTTACCTCCAACCCACCCTGACCTGAGCTGAGCTGAGAATCAGCTCCAACAACACTCAAACTCAGAAATGGTTCTGAATGACAACTAATCATGGTCCCACTGAACTGCTCAAAAATGCAACAGAATTTTTCCTTCCTTCTACAGTTCCATGTGATGCCCGCTATTCTAATCCATGTTCTCCCACCAGTGCTTCACCTGCTACCTGGTTTCACAGAGGCCAGGAACAGTAAGAAAAGAACCAGAGCACCCCTGCCAGTTCACTGCTCTGACCTATGAAGTTATATGACAACAAAAAAAGTGATTGTCTTGGATTTTGGCTATGAATGTCATGGAGAGATACTGACTTTGAAGATGCAAACCTAAACATTCCGACATCTTAAATAATCTTTACATTTAGCAGAGACTACTTCACTTGTTCTGCCTTCATGTTGTGACATCTCCTGCAGAACTTGTGGGCTGAGGAGCAGTTGTAGAAGGCTGCACTGGCAGCATTTCTAGCTCGGATTCACGGACAAAGATGACGGCATCACCACTGACATTTATCAAACACTGAGCCTGGGAAAAAAGACAATACCCAATTACCAAACATTAAACAATAGTATATTTTATGTTTACTTATATCTGCTAGATATAACTACACAGAAAAATCAACAGAGATTGGTAAAATGACAAATTATTTTCATTTATCAGTGAGGCAACCTGTCACATTTTCTATCTGCTCACTTGTGCGTTACCAAACATGCAGGTGGATTCTTGGAAGACCACCACAGATGAAATATCTGGATATCTGTACTTACTTTCATTACTGTTTTGAACATATTTAATTTACTGAATAGTCTGTTATTGTCTTTACAAATTAAGGTTTGTCCCTTTAGGTACAAAATGGAGAAATACCAAGTAAGTTCCACACTACTGTGCAATTATCTCCTGCAATTTACTTCATTCTAGCAAGCTCAGTTCTTTTACCCATCTGGGTATTTATGAAGCATCCTCATAATTTTGTGTTAATACAAGAACACTCTTGGATTCTTCAAACATTATCCCGAGATATCAAGAAATGTTGTGCAGATATGGCTCTACAGCACTGCTGGTTTTTAAAGACATAAAATGCATAACATTTGTTATTTCACATCCTACTGTACCTGATTTTTGTTTGGGTTCTCCATGAAAACACACTGCTTCATTATGTATGACACAACTGCATTCCCTCCCAGAGCTGCAACATGAGCTCTCACCATGGCAAACACTTCAGCAATAAAAGCATGGAGGAAACCACTGACGCCACCTTCCTGGAATGGAAAAAATATACATTACATGTTATATTAGGTCTAGCTACAAGATAGACCTTACATATTTATCAGCTGAATAATTTAGTGAATCCTAAATGGTGTGGAGAACTTAAAAGCCTTTCATTGTTTAATGGGTCACAGTTACAAATCAGACGGAGAGAGACCATTTACAGAGGCCTGGAGTGACAGGACAAAGGGGAATAGTTTCAAACTGAGAGGTATTGATTGGATATAGGGAAGAAATTCTTCCCTGTGAGGGTGGTGAGGCCCTGGCACAAGCTGCCCACCCAGAGAAGCTGTGGCTTTCCCTGGATCCCTGGAAGTGTCCAAGGCCAGGGATGGGGATTGGAGCACCCTGGTCTAGTGGAAGCTGTCCCTGCCCATGGCAAGGGGGTGGAATGAGAGGGTCTTTAAGGTCCCTTCCAATCCAAACCACTCTATGGTTTTATGAAATTCTTGGAAATTCCCAGTAAGGAGTGACCATTATCTTTGATCACTGCAACTTCATGTCTGTTAATGACTGTCATTAGTTCTCAACACTAACTAAAAAAAGGATCACTCAAAATAAAAAGTAAGCAAGGGACAGAGCAGAGACTTGAGCTATTCAAGCTGGTTTTTTTTATTTTCCGCCTTGAAGCCCAAAAAAACTTCTAGCCATCTCATTTCATTAATTTTTTTGACTTGATGGTGCTTGTGGGGCATCTTTGCTTCTTTGGTGTGAAACTGAAGAATTTAAGTTATTGTGAAAGGAGAAGGAAAGCAAGCAAGTATGGATTTTCCTAGAAGATCCTTATGAAAGAATGTGAGCAAGTACACTGTGGGGAAAAACCTATTGCACACAAACCTGGCAACCAACCAAAGAAATAAAAATCCACAGAAAATGCTGGGAAAAGGAACTGATCACAACAGAGCAAACAGTTGGTTCAAAATACGTATAAAATTTCAAAATTCAAGTGAAAGGCAAGACCAGTATACTTCCAACATGTCTCTGTGTGTGTGTGCCACTGGAAGAAATGGAAGAGGCAGGCAGAAGAAGAGATTGAACTAAGGTGAATTCCTAAGGGCTGTGCTGATTCCTAAAATCATAATGTACCCTGAAGAGACTCATAAAGGCATAAAAAAACATATCTTGGATGAAAATGTACAAACAAAAAGGACAGGTATAATTTTATCAAACCCAGCATAAAGCAGGAATGAAGTCAACTGCAGCAAGAAATCAAAATTCAATACGAGCTCATAATTCTCATGGAATTTTGATTTTGTCCAAGTCTTTTAAAGGTACAGCAACTGATGGGGAAAAAATATGCATTATAAACCTAATACAACATTGGATGAAAACAGGTAACAAAATGATTGTAAACACCCACCTGTAAACAGCAAAGCATAAGAACAATGGATTAATCTGACTTGAAATTATCATTAATTTTTGATTCTGGTATATATTTCAGCACTACCACATGCAAAACATAAAGCAATACAAACACAAATGCTGATAATTACTTTCTTGTAGAACCTGAACCACATTGCTGGATTTGGATATAATGACTGGTCTGTTCTGACTCCATTATAACTCAAGGCAATCCTGTAGTAAGAGTAGCTTGTGATTCAGCCTATGCAGCTGAAATAATTTAAATTAGCTCCCCTGGGTGCTGGAAAGAGCACAGTGACAGCATCCCAGGGACTGTGCAACATCCCAGCTTCATGGAAGAGCTGAATCAAACACTTGAGTGACCTATCCTTGTTGGGATCTGCTATCACAGATACCAAAGCTTATCAGCTATTGAATTTGTACCTACAGAATCTGCACTTAGTATAGAAATATCCTGTAACCATTTCCCTGCTCTGACATCCTTTTGAAAACACGGTCCTTTTCACACATGGATTTCTCAAGTTAAAAGGGAAAGTTAAAAGTAACTTGCAAGATGCAAACAAAATGTTTGTCTGATCCATGTTTCTCTAGAGAGCTCACAGCCCATTTTCAGGAAGCCTGACCATTTTTAATAACATCTGCTCTGTAAGTAGCAATATGTAATTAGGAAAAAACAGCACTCTTCAGCACTGACAAACCAGGCAAGAGGTACACTCTTATTTCTGTGGCCAAAAGCAAAGACGCAGCTCCTTCCCAAAAGGACAGCAAAATTATAAGGAGCATGGCTTATATTTTGGCATGCTCAGAGGATTATTTGTTTTCCAAATGCAGACTGGAGATCATGGTTTGAACATCACCTCTAAGCTGGTTGTGTGATCATGCACTCCATGGTGTAATTTTTGATGCTCATCACACCAAGTTTTGTTACAGAGAATGCACAGAATATAATGTTTAAAATTAGCATAACATTATCTATGACATAGGCAATGTTATATTAACCAAAGAATTTAAAAATCGAAATACACTGTGAAAATTCATCACTGAGCTTGCTAAATGAGAGAAGAATGGATGACTTATTTTTTTCTTTAGCATTTAATTTGCATTCAAATGATCCCAACTTCTACATTTTTTCCACACAGTTCTGTTTAAGAACTCACTGGTTTTGTGTTCTATCCAATTCAACAGCACTGGCAATTGTTTAATAACCCCTTCCTAACAGTGCCAAACACAAAACAGCTTTGTGTGCTCCACAAGAGCAGTACAGTGGATCTTGCTATGCACTCAGCACCTTCCCACAAGTGACACAAATTCCCCCCGGCTGTGCCACACCTCAACTCAAACCTCTGACTCTTACAATTAACAACAAATTATTCCCTGACATAAAATGAATCCCTGCCATGCAACTCACCTCACGCAAAGAAGTGGTTTCTCGTATAAAAAACATATTGATTATCCCGAGATATTTGGTTATTTTTGCCCCAGGGAGAAAGGAAAGAGGTGTCATCTTAACAACTGAGACAGTGGAATTGGTGCAGGACGGGACAGAACGGTGCCGTAAGTATCCCTCAGCCAACGGACTTGCTTTTTCAAGGGAAGTAGCTGAAAAATGGGAAAAAACCAGACGAAAATAACTATCAAGATCCATCACTGTTCCTAAAAACACAAAAACTCTTCTTTATGGTTTTCCAAAAAGCTTGGTGACAACATTCAGCTGCCTGTGATGCTCAGCCATATATGTGAGAAAGGAAATCATCATGCAAGGCATGCAAAAGGAGACAAGAAGCTGAAATGGCATTTATTTGGAAGAGTGGCATTCCTGCAAAAGGAAAACATTGAGGCGAGCAGCTGCACATACAACAATCAGTTATAATGTGAAGTAAAGGAAAAAGTGCCAACATTTTGAAACATGTATTCTGCTGGAGGAACAAATTATAGGAAGTGTGAAAGTTGTTGTGTTTCTCCAGTGCAGCATTTTCCATTAAAACAGGTATTAATCTCTGCTAATTTAAGCAAGATAGTCAGACCTGTGGCCAAAGAACTACTAAAAACCAACTCACCACTTGCTAATTTAGTGACCATTGCCTTGACTGTCCCCTTGGTGATTGCTTCCTGTTTCTCACCCCCAATTTTCCAAGATCATACATACACCTACATCCATGCAGTGGATGTTATACAATTAGTGGGCGTACACATGTATGGCGAACTAATTACAGCAAGACTTTATTTTGCTTTTTATGCTACTGGTTCATCAACCCTACGTGAGCTTACAGAACAATGTCGGCAGTTTTCACACTCAGGGATTCATTCTACACGTGATCTGCAGTGCTACTGCTGGGCAGGGCACTCCACTAAGTCACCACTGGGAAATCAGAGATATGTCTCAGATTATCAGAATGTGGTAGAAACAGCCGCCTACTTGTCTTAATTGATCCGCGCCTTATGGTCTGAGCTTTCAGTTTAATGAGCTCTATCCAGCTGTTGCATCTGTCTGCAAAGGAACTGTAATCAACTGACGTTGCTGGAAACACAGACAGAAAAACAAAAGAAAAAAAAAAACAGAAAAAAAATATATGGATGATGTCTCTTGCTCATCTCAATGCTCCTTTTTGAGGAAGCAATGATTCGTGTCTGAGAGAGAACAACCATCCTTTTGCAGATCTGTTTAAAAGGAAAAGTTACAGGATAGGTTTGGACTTGTCCAAACCAAAGTACCGATTTCTGGTGATGTCCCAGCTCTGAACCAACTGCCTGAGTGGGACTTCAGCACTGAAAAAACATGCAAATACAGTCATTAAGGACTTATGCTAGATTAGTTGTTTTTATCTCAATTTAGGTTTTAAGTTATGGCTTTTTAAACTTTATTTAAGCCTTTTTTAATTTTCATTTTCATTGGGTTTTTTTCCTTACAAAGAGCTGCTGATCAGGATTTAAACTTCCCAACTGTCTTTATCAATAACTAACCTACAAACCGAAAAAAAAAAAAAAGCTTTGGTGATGAGGATAAGAGTCACAAGCTGAAACAACACCTCTGTTTTAAACACAAATGAATTTTCCTTACAGAACAGTCTTCCTTGCCCCAACATCCTCCCTCCAACACCCCTCCCATTATCATTACAATGAGAAGTAAGAGTTGTTTCTGCTATGACTTTTGGTATTAGTTGCAGGGGTGTTTGCATATCTTTAAAAAAAAACAAAGGGGGGTTGCAAACACTGTTTCTTCCATATCCTGAAGAAACGGGAGGAACACATGCTAACTTCAAATTAACACAGGCAAAACAGCTCTCTTCCCAGGGACCAATTTTCTGTCAGATAAAGTTATATCAATGCATCTGACAGAGAGGCTGTTATTATTAACAAATCTAACTTTTATAATTAAAAACCACATCAAAATATTAGGATATCATTAAGCCACACCAGAGCATGCATTCTCAGTTAAGTAGTAAACACTTCCTGGATTAAGACACATCCAAAAAGGGTATACCAATACCCCAAGAATGCTCATTCTGTTCTGGCAGATGGTTAAATTAAGGAAACTCACCTCTCTGAGCAGCAGGAATACCTGTGTGGGAGCTTGCACCCTCCAGGACTTCTAATAAAACAAAATTAATTCCATTCAGATAATCTATTAAGCAGAGTCAGGTAGTACAGGACAACAGCTTCCAAGAAAGATGGGAGTGACTATTTACAAGGGCCTGGAGTGACAGAACAAGGGGGAATGGCTTCAAATTGACAGACAGTACGTTTAGATTGGATATTGGGAAGGAATTCTTCCCTGTGAAGGTGGTGAGGCCCTGGCACAGGTTGCCCAGAGAAGCTGTGGCTGCCCCATCCCTGGAAGTGTTCAGGGCCAGGTTGGATGGGGCTCTGAGCAACCTGGGATAGTGGAAGGTGTCCCTGCCCAGGGCAGGAGGTTGGAAGGAGATGATCTTTAAGGTCCCTTCCAACTCAAACTACTCCACGATTCTGTGACCCTTATAAAAGATTTTAGAGTCAAGTATGAAAAAAACCCACCCTCTATACAGTATACGGTGTACTTTGATAAGAGTTAGTATAAATACTACACTTTACTAAATCTACCTTGCAATTTTAATATGTTTATTTTTTTAAATAACTGTGTAAGATTGTAAACAAATATTTTTGAACATTTTTAAAACAACAATCCTACAGAAAAGTAAAAGTATATTAAATAGCCAGCTAAATAAATGTAACTACAATGAAGTTGTGAAGAAATGACAGATGGAATAATTTTCTGGCTGAAAGGCTCTGTCTACAGCACGATACGGAATGTGGAGAACATCAGGAAAAGGGATACATGGGAACAGGCTGCCCTCCACTGGTCAGTGCCCAGCACACAGGGAGCTCAGTCCAGTCATGGGTATAGAGACAGCAGAAATTTCTGTATAGATTCTCTTCTTGAAAATAAAAATTGCAGCCAATTAAAAGTTAAGCATTAAAAAAAAAAAAAATTCGTTTTGCTGAAATTAATCTGGCCACTGAAAATACAAGTAAGTGTGGTGGGCACCCTTCTTTACACAACTTATGTAACAGGCAAAAAAAGGGAGCTCAAACATTTACAGTAATTCCCAGGTATATTTAATTTCCTCTCAGTAACAATTTTGGTAGATAATCCAATAAGGGAGAAGGAATTAAAGACAGCTGATTTCAATGAACTGAATTTTTAATACAATCATAGGAGAACTGTGACCACCATTCTTGAAATGCAGCTTTATCTCAGGTTAAATAAAGCAGCTGTTTAACAGCTACAATGTACTGCACTGTACAGATTATTTACTATGCAAGTTTAGGCTCCTTTCACTTAGAGGAAATTTGCATGCAACTAGTATTTGGTAGATATAGTATTTCCCATCATGAAAACAATGAGATTAATTACGTGAGGCTAAGAAAACATGGAGGTATTTTATATGGGCCATTTACAGTATGAGACAAGCCTAATTATTAGGTAATTTGTAATTATGTCAAATGACACCCAACACCCAGTGGTTTGCAGCATCTTCAATATTCTAAATGCAAAGACAGAACTACTACAGGAAATACAGACAGAATGATCAGCCAAGCCATCTTCTGTGACTCCCAAAAAAATCTGATGTCATGAGTAAATATACCCATTATGCTTAGGCAGCAAAGCACATTTAAAGCCTGTGAAAGTACAAATATTTTAAAGCCTCTGCAACCCTGAAAGAGCAGAACTCAAAATCAATAAAAAACATCAGTTTAACATTCTTCCCCTTAACTGACCTTTTGCTGGAGAGAATGGTTGAGAAGAAAGGGGATCAGAGCAAAGCTCCAAGGGAAATTGTAGCTGTTCTTCATTGTCTGTAGATGCTTCAACAAAGAAAACACAGCCAATTGATAAATAACCCCCAAAAGAAGATTTGCCAGTAATTACAAGCAGAGTCAATTTAGTCAGGTCTGACTTGAACAGGTATTTTCAGCATGTGCATGAAGTGATGCAGTTCTGCTGAAAGAGGTGTGTGACAACACCCCAGCTGCAACATTGAACAGAACTTGTGTTCCACCAAAAAGGATCTGGAGTTTTTAGGACAAAATAAAGTCAATTCATGCATTTTAAATTTGATTCTGCAGTTGGATCTAAGTCAGCAACTATTAAAAAAATTAACACTTATTTCACATGAAAGAAAACACTTTGCTGTTACTATTGAAGAAGTCAGCTCTAACTAATGTTTTAGAAACATATGGCTCTGTGGACTACTAAATTCCATTCTGAAGAATCGAGTATTCTCAGAGTTCTGTCTGAATTCCCACTTCCAGACTGCACGTGTACATTTCTAGCATAAGATGGTACTTCATTAGCAAGGTGACATATGCAGACCACAGTAGTCTCTTCCATTCCCTCCATGTGCTTCACTGAGCTCCAAAACCACTACTGACCTAACTTAAGGATTTTAAGGAGGTTGGGGTTTTTTTTAAAGTATTCTGAATAATTTTTTTCTGCCTTCTTGAAGTATGGACAAAATTTCTACTTATAAGAAAAAGTATTCTCTGATGATTTACACCACATGTTCCAAAATACAACTGAAATGTCATCATCTGTTACACCAACCTTTTAGAGAAAAATAATCAAAGCAGTATCATAGATAGAATAAGAAAGTACTATGAATTTGTTGATTATGTAAAATAAATAGCTAATACTTGCTAAGTAAATCATCCTGCTGGAGGTCAAGTACATGAACTCTAAAAAACCTCTAAGAAAGAACCTCCCTGCAAAAATATGTATATTTGGACTTGATGATCTTTGTAGGTCCCTTTCAACTCAGAATACTCTGTGGTCTTTGATCTGTATATGCAACTGAAATTAAAATCCAGACTCATTAGGCTCTGGGGATAAAAAAGGAAAGATGCCTCACAATATTTACCTCTTTGCTGGGATTTTTCTGTAGGTGCTTTATTGGCTTGTAGTGCTTGGTTTTTGTCGTACGTAATGGCAACAGCTGTGACTGCAATCTGCAAATCAGAAATATTTGGCATATTAGGTAAGTTGATCTCTTGTGCAATCTGAAAAATAATTTTGCAAACAAGCAGTTCTTTGCATAGAAACATAATAGGGAAAAAAAACATCTAAGAATTCACCAGACATAGCAGTAAATCAAATCCTAGCCCAGTTTACCCTGAGAAGCAAATGTTAACTAGGGCCATGCTTAGGTGCTGGAAGTTAAAAGCAGCAATTCACTTACCTGAACTAATTCATCCTCTGGTAGAGCAACTGTAAAGTTTACATGGCAAAGGCAGCAGGGAATCATAGACCGGAGTTTAAAATACAAACTCTGTTGAAGACAAGATAGTATTTTGTGTTATTCAGGAAAAAAGAAAGTGTGGTTTATTTTAGAGAAATTAAGGATCAAAACTCTTTTCATAGTAGAAGTAATCTAATGATATTAATTTTTTTCTTGAAGAAGAATGACGTGTGAAAAGTCAGGACAGAATGCAAAGTACTGTGGAGCTGTCTTTCTATTTCTAGAGTACACTGTCAGTCAAAGGACTCCTTCAGATTCCAAAAGCTTTGGAAATCCCTCATATACTAAAAAAGGCTGAACCTATCTTTATAGCAACTCACAAACTAATTACATACACTTTGCAGTCTATTTTCAAAATCATGAGGCACATGTTATTTCTAATATAGCTGAATTTTACTTGGCTTCCATTTGAACACTTAAAAAAGTATTTGAAATAAAACTCTTACCTTCAACAGATTCTCACAAAGATCATTAAAGTTCTTATTGAGTGTTTGATTTGTTGGGTTAATGTTGCTTAATCTGGACACTCTTACTGCTGTGAACATCTGAATTAGAAACAAACATGTTCATTGTTTTGCCAATATATGCCAATATATTTTATCCAGTGTCTTAAATACAAATTCATAAAGAAAGAAAATAATGTAAAATATGTTAACACATATGTTAACTAAGTAAAAAAATATGTTAGCTAAGCAACACAGTCAATAATCTGTTTCCTTTAAGGGGCTTCAAACCTAGCCAAACCTTTTAAAAAGCCAAAACCTTTAAGTTCCTATTTACTGTAATTACTTTCATATTTCTGTATTAGGTTCTTTGTTACATAACAGCATTTAAAAAACAAACAAAGAAACAGGTTCAGATACCCTGTTGTTCTTACCAAAATACTACTTTTATTTCTCTCACAAGGGTATCCTTTGAATTTATCTTTCAAAATATACATTTAAATTACTACAGCATATTTTAATACAATTTAGCAAAAAGTTTCAATTTTGAATAACCTTACTTGAATTTCTGGTGTCCAGTTATTTATACCAGGCATAATTTCTGTGTTGCAACTGTAAAAACCTGTGAAGAAAATATTTGGGAAAAAATCTATTTTATATACTGCAATATAAAAATACTTGTAAAGGAAACATATGTGACAAGGTTTTGCAAGTATTTTCCCTAATGTGGTTTTGAATATTGAATAATACACCAGAAATGAGATCAACATTCAAAAAACAAATGCAGAATTCTTGTAGGAAAGGCCCATACCCAAAATGCACAACTGCTCGCCTATTTCTATTAGATAAACTATGCACAGATGAGGAAATTTTTTTTAAAGGTGTGATATGAAAACCTAAAAACCCAACCTTTAACAGAGAGCACAAAAAAGGCTGCAAAGGAACTACCATAGTGACTGAATGCAAATTAAAAACAGAAGTATAATGACTAAACGGCAGAGTAAAATAAGTTATTAACAGCAAATCAGCAATTCTGAAAGCCTGAATATACAGTTAAATAAGCAGAAAAGAGACCAATCTGGTAGGGCCTATATAAAAGGACAAAATAAGTTAGAAAAAGAAATTGTGTAGCAGCTTGCAGAGGGTATAAGTATTATTAGATTGTCTCTCAGAGCATCAAAAGCAGAAATTCTGTTGAAGAATCAAGTAAGATTTAGAAAGGATATGCAGAAATAATAATATGAGAGCAGAAAACATGCTTTTCTTTTTACAGCAGTGTAGTAGAGCTTTCCACAATAGCAGAAAAACAGTCCCTTCTTTATTTGTGTTGAACAAGTGTCTGAAGGAGATACTGAACAAAAAGGCAAATGAAAAAGAAAGATTCCTATAAACCACAGAATAGGCAAAAGGTCAAACAGCTAATTTGCTCTGAACTCTGAACCTACTCCACTACCAGAGAACATTCTTTAATCTTCAAGTAATAAAGTGCTGAAGTGACTGGTCCTAAAATTTCCTTAGTACAGGTATTTATTACTGATCCAGAGCAACTATTCCAGAAAAGGGAGTTCATAGGCAGATGGAAAAGCAAGACTGCAGAGGAGCTGATATCGGCTTCCTAAAGAACAGTCACTTCTCAAAAGCTCTCAACAAGCACACAGACAAAAGGCACCTGACTGATACCATCTACTTTAGACATCAGGAAGCATTTGGAAAGATCCTTCACCAAGGTCTCTTTTAACAAACTATGAATGAAGCATCATCAAAGGAAATGTAAAGATAAGACTAGAAAAAGGGGGACAAAAACGCTTAATTTTCACAGTGAAGACATCTGTAATTTTGGATTTTATGCTTCAAACAGATTTATAACTTATATGCAGAAGAGGATAAAACAAGATGATTGCTGATAGCCTTAATTTAGGGCAATAAAATCAACTGCAGCAGGACTGGATAATCAGTGAGGAATAAAAGATTTGGTGATAGTAATAGAAAACTACAAGGATAGTTCTGAGCTCAACACGACTCAAAATTATTAACACTGATACCAGTTATTAGGAAGGAAACTAAGACTTTCTCAGAAGAAACACGTGGAAATTCACAATAACAAGAGGGAGGACAAGGACAAATCAAATGTCCACAGCAATTTCTATATAATGGACAATTACATTTGCCTCTTATCCAGATCCAGGAGTTCTGTTGGGGAAGGTATGACATATCTATACAATGATAAATAGCATAATGACAACTGATACCAGGCAACAATTAGTTCTCTATTCTAATGTCATTAACCTGGAACCTACAAATTTGTAAAAATCTTCAGAAACAGGAATATTGTCAGTTCTCTTGGAACTTTTAAATAAATATTTTTTATAAAACTTATAGAATAAAAAAAAATTAATAAAACTAGTCATATTTTGTCACTTTGCAGCCTACAGCATAAATCAGAAAAATATGGTTGTAAATATACCAGAAGGTGGTGGAACATCTGTCAGTAAAGAATGTACATCTTCCATTGCATCTGTATCATCAATCTGGAAAAGGGAATAATTGAGAAAATCATGTTGCTGTGCCAGTAAGAAGTTTCATAAAGAAATAAAATAACCTCTATTCCATCCAACCTTTAAACATTCTTATTTTAGATCAGACTGAGAGCCCTGCTGTCTTCTGTAAATGCTTCTGTCATGTCTTTACATTCATCCTGTGTTATTGACCTGCAAGAGATCCAAATTTACCTCTAACTTCCAACATTTTTTTATCAAGTGTTCTAGAAATGGTTTATAATTTAACTCCAGTATTGAAGGGCTCTCTGTCAAGTAATGTCTCCTTCTTGCTCTCCATGTAAAAGGGGGTTGTCTTTTTTTGTCCTTCAAAAAACAACACAAAAACAAAACAAAACCAACCCAGATATCTTTGCCTCTCCTAACTGCCTTCCCAGCCTCTTTCAGCATATCCTCATCACAATGAGCTTTTTACGACTTTTTCTTACACAGTGAACAATCATTTTACTCTTGAAAGCTTAGTCAGGAGTTTAATGAAATCTTCTGAAATATTGTTTCTGATATCCAATTAATCATCAATCAAATATCCAATTTCTCAAAAAGACAGTAATATGTGATTCCACAGATAAAAAGTTTTTTTTCTAGAAATGCCTTACAAAACCCTCTATTTTTTACAAAGGTATTCAACCCTTTTTGCAAAAGCACCAACCAATCTAAATTTATTATCCCAACCTGTTATTTTTTCACTCTCCTTTCATACCTCTGTTTACAAACAAACTGCTGTTACAGTGCTCCCTCATTCTCCCTATCTACAACCTTTCTTCCAGATTATTTTCTATGAAGATGGTGATTTGTGAAGATTATCTAAGTCTTAAATGTACCTTAGGCTGCAATTACAGGCCATATTTTTAAGTGGTTTTTAGTCAGTGATAGATATTTGTACTACAGGATAATTTAATACTTGCTGGAGTATTAAAAACTTCAAAATGGACAATGTTCAATCACATCTTTGAATTTTAGTGAATAGAGCAGTAAAAGAAATCTATGTTCTTTATTTATCTCTAGGTGTTGCTCATTCTAGTTGCAGCTGTAGAAAGAACTGGAAGGTATTGTCAGAAGTTGTGAATTCTTAATTGTGTAAAGCAATAGCTGAAATTCAGAAATTCTTCTTTTATGCAGTCTCTTGGCACATGCAGTTTTTTGAATGCTTTGAATACAACCCATTCTGGAAACCAATAACTCTGAATGTTCAACAGTACAACAGTTCAACAGTTCAACTGTGTACAACAGTAAGAGCTTTGAAACAGGAAGAAAATACAATCTTTTTCTTTGCTAAATATAAAGTGTGGCAACACAGAACCTCGGTGTTTATAAAAATAAGTTTTTGATCAGTCTGATCTGCTGCTTGAAGCAGGCAGAAGGACATTTCTTAACAGCTATTAATTATCAATATTCTAGAGAGTGCTAGATGTTAATGAACAGCAGGGCAATAATTTTTCAAATATTGTCTGTAGACATAATAGAGCTGTGTTTTAAGCAAATAAGAATAAGAAAAAGAGAGACAAAGCAAAATCTAATACTTCACGTTTTCTATTGATACAAAAGGGAAAAAAATCATACACAATTTAGGAACTGTTCTTGGAGATGAGTAAGAAAACTTTTTTTTTCCTTTTAAATATGTATTTCAGGAGAAGAAAAGTATGAACATGAGTAGTGAAAATGTTTATCACCTCCAAGACAAAAGCATCCTTCTTCCCATGTGAAAGGTCAAGCTCTGTAACTTCATCAGAGCTTTCTGACTGAGATCTCAATAGTCTGGAACGTTGTCTTGGCTCTGGAATGGGAGACCCAATGATTTCTTCAGGTAGCTCCTAAAAAGAATGTAAGAATTAAGATATCCTGCACAGCTTAAAAATAATTTCAACTCTACACAATTTGTTAACAATTCTAAGAATCAGGTCATTCTGAAAATTATTCTACTGAAAAATATATCTAAATAAGACCAAACTGATTTGGCTATGTGGCTAAAGAGATCTTAAAATTCCAGCAGCTTTCCAAAATACAGTGAAAAAAGTATGTATCTCTATTTGTAAATAAACTTATGTTCTGAATGACTTAGTAAGAAAACATGGATATATGTATATCCATGTATATATTTGCATATATATTTATATATATAGTATCTATTTGTATACAATATATATTTATATATATAGTATATATTTGTATAAAATGCATATTTATATATATAAATATAGTGTATATATTTGATTCAGAATGTTTTATTTTTAGGAATAAAATATTTACTTACTGGAGGATTAATCTCATAAAGTTCCTTGTTTTTTGCTATTGTATCATTTATTTTCTTTTGCATATGGGATATGTGCTGCTCATAGGTGCCATCATTTGGAGTCTTCCCAGCAATCTGAATACCCCCAGGTGTTGGCAAAGCTGCTAAATACACACCTGTTGCAGACTTTTAAAAAGTCACAAAGAAAAAGACAATTATAAAAGCATGAATTCCTAATATTTTCATATAAAGCTTTCCATAATGCTTACACTAAAACAGCATTGTAACATGCAAATTACAGCATCATCTCTTGCAAATAAATGGATCTCTCCTGTTCATTTACAAAAAAACTTCACTATTCTTTTAAGAAGATCCCTCCTTCTCATTTTTCAAGATGGAACTCTTAATCTTGCCTAAAAATTCCAAAATTAAAGCCTATGCCCCAGTATGTTTTGCATAAGCATATAGTTTTTTACAGTTTTTGAAGATTTAAAACTTGGCCAAACCATTTACAGCATCACTGAGGTTGTGACAACCCGACTTCTATTGACAGGAGTGGCCTCTCAAGGCATCAGTTCTAAGGCATCACAGCAAACAGATAATGAAAGACAAAAGATGCCAGCCAGAATTACCCAAGCACCCCCTGATGCAGGAAGACGCAGCACATTTCACTATTCTAACCTAGCATGACAGAATGGGGTTAGAAAATATTGTTAATGAACATTTCTTGACTTTCTCTAAGACACTTCAAATCTATCATTTATTTCTTCAGTTCCATCAAAGAAGAGGCAACAGATGTTCCCCTCGTTGCCAAATAACCAGAAGATTTACTGAGAGACTTAATTGACCTTATTTGTCATGGAACTGCAATTCAATTTGAGGAACAGGGATCTCTTTGACAGGACCTTTAAAGAATACCATCAATCTTCTACAACTTGTGCCATTAAACTGTTTTAAAGTTTAGTTTCCCTTTCTCGTCATCTTGTCTTCTACCATTTTGAAGAGATTTGAATCTTCTTCTGCTGGTTATAAAAGACAAGTCTGTCCTGATTTTACAATAATTAAGACACCTTGCTCTCAAAATGATGTTTTAGTATGTCTGGTTACTTTATATCCCACAACACCTGCATGTCTTTCCTGAAAAAATACTGTAAGAAACCAAAAGAATCCCAGGATTCCAAGTGTACTTACTGCCAAGCCCATCAGCATATTTTCCCCCACAGTGATCTGAATCCTCAGCCCAAAGAGGGCATTCATTCCTCTCAGCTTGAGTTTGTTCATCAGTTGTGTATGCACTTCATACTCCATGAATGGCAAGAGGTTACTGATAGAGGTGGCATTTGCTTCAGCCTGAGCTTTCTTCTTCAGACGGCACAACCTGGCAACACAAACCAGCACAGACAGAGCTTCAATGGGTTTCTGAAGATTGAAAGGGATCACACCATATTCTGAATTTTTCTTCCTCATTGTATAACCTAGTATAGCTTCTTTTCAACTCTTCTATATTGCTGCAGTAGTAAAATAAAATGCCAGTTCTTTACAAGAACTCCTTGAGACAGTGTAATCTGAAAACTTCTATTTTCAGCATTTCTTCTAGTAAGACCCCCAATGCAAACATCTTCTCTTGCTGCAAACCTCAAACACTTCAGGTACAAGCATAGAAAATTACTACTGTAATTTCTAGTGGCAGAACTTTTAAAATTCCCATTAATACATTTATTCAAGACACACATTGGAAGGAAGAAAAAAACCCCAAAAACAAACCAAACCCAAGTGCCCTCACAGCTAAAGCATTAATCATACTTATCTGAAAAGAATAAAAGAAAGAGCATAACAATCTCATCTCTGACTATACATTAGTCATCTTCCACTCTTTGGGTTTAGTCCTACAAGCTGAAATTCAAAGCCCACACCAGCACAATGATACTTTCAGAGAGAAATTTTATTCAAGAACACATATTAATTGTACGTTTTATAATATAAGGTTTGATGACACATTGGATTTTAGCAACAGGAATTCTTTCAAAGATCTCCAAAACTTTACTGGACTTAGGAAATATTTTGACAGATACCTGGCTTGAATAAGACATCCCTTCCCAATAACTATTGCCTCTACAGGAAGGTCAATTGTGGTGAAAAGGACATCAGGAACTTTTTGCTTCCTGCAGTTGTAACAGTAAGTGAGGTGAGCAGGGAATGGCATGTTCAATTCATCATATGGGATATGGCAAAATCCACAACCTGGTGGTGAAACTTCTTCAATCCTAAAAATACATTATGGAGAACATACTTAAAACATCTGCATCTTGTTAACAATGATCAGTAAGTGCACATGTGTATAAACACCTACAGATACCTACTTAAATCATACACCACAGCTAAACTCTGCTCCATTATACCAATGTGACAAGGATTGCAATATATGAATTAGAAGAAGAAAAGGTTGCACACTACTTGCTAAAATGCTATCAATAAAACTTGCATTGAAACTTCTTATGCAGGGATTGAGAAAAAGGACATTCAGTGACCAACAATTTATATAAACCTGTAACATTACTGAACTGCCTTTAAGCAGTGTAACTTCTAAATATAATCCATGGTACAACAGTTGTGCAAAGAATTTACTGTACCAAACACACCAAAAAGGCTCTTTTACATTCATTGTGTCCAAAACCCTATAAAAACTTAATGAAGCAGAATACAAACAACAAACCAATCATCTTACTGAGAAGCATCACAATATATATTAACATTGTGAAAAGAACAGCAAGATTATTTCCTAAAGGAAGGTATCAGGTAAAACTTGTTATTTGCTTAGAACACTTGGTCTCTCTCCTCCATGAGCAATACCCAGGAATGAGCACAGGGAAAGAAACAGGCCAACTGCATCACTGCAAATTGAACCTGTTTCACATAAACAATTCTTCTCAGTGGCTTTGAAGAGGTTCTTAAGCAAATCTGACAGATTTGGAACATTAGTTATCATAAGACTATGGCAAATATATTTGGGATATGGCAAAGCATGAGCTTTGTCTGTTTATCTGTTTTACCTCCCTCTGGCATTTCTAAACTATGCCAAGACTCTTGGTAGCACCAAAATACAAATTTTGATTAAAGTGCTATTTTCTTCATATTATTAACATAATTTTTCTTTCTCTCTATCATCTAGTGACTACAAAAACAAGTATTTTAGTTCTGGCTACAGTTTTTAAAACTCTATCTACACTAGAAGACAATGGTCTTCTGCTAACAAAGTAAAAGAATAATAAATAATACTACGTTGACTGGTTTATTATGGAAAAAGCAATGCAAGTGCTAAAGTGTAATAAATACCCTTGCTGACAACTATAATAATCCCTTGAAATATTTGATTACTATCCTGACGAATACATAATAAATTACCAATATGCATTAACTAATCTTTTTTCCCCCAAAATAACTTTGTGGCAATACTCGTTCTTCAAATTTGATTTACAAGAGCAGAAACAAAGGGAAACTTCATGTTTGGCCTTCAATTTCATGATTTTGTTAATCAACTTCAACTAACACATACCTATTTTGGAAAAATCTGGCATCATATTTGTTTTATAACCACGTATTTTATCTCTCATGCAGCTCTTAAAGAATATTTAGAGAGCATATATACACATAAATAGTATTTAATGGAGCATATATACACATATTACAGACACAGCCACTTTTGGCTTATGTAAGTTATCGAACATCTGTCATTTTTTATAGTGTAATATAAAGCTGAGAAAAGAGACCTGAAGAGCAGCAAAGGAAAAAACTGAGTTATGGTCTGTGTTAGTAGTCAAACGTGTTACCTTATTGAGACTGTTAGAAATAAATACAGAGTATCTAATTTGGTGCAGAGCTCCATTACTCCTGTGGTGGTTGTTGTTAGTGAAAAGCAGTAAAGTGGTTGGTCCCGCATCCTGCACTGTAACACTGTAACCTACCCTAATGGAGAAGAACTATCTTGGCTCTGAGGAAAAAAATCAACCTCTCCCTTCTCTGACCCTATGGAAAAGAAGCCAGGCTGCCATGACAACCTTTGTTCCAAACAGCCTTCCATGGTGCCATCCTGAAGGAACCTAGGGTTCAGTACTGCTGCTGTGCCAGACGCGGACAAAATACAGACCTCTTCACTATAAGAGAAAAGAATAACAACAGAGTGAATTCCTACTTTACTTTTATATTAAATTATCAGATTAAAAGGCTAGTACAAGTCTCAATGAAGTTCAACATCACCACTCATTTTGGGCACTTATGCAATTTTATCCATTAAAACTCACAAATAATCCTCTTCTTGTATTTAAACCATAACCATTCCGTAAGTACAAGATGAAGAAGGATTGAACAGAAAGACTAAAGAGCTTTGACTCGTTTTATAAATAATATAACATCAGAAAGGCTAACTAGGTTAAAGTATGGATTTCAGTCCTAGGATTAATAATGCAAAGAAACACAGCAAACCAACCAAACATTTAAAAAAAAAAAAAAAAAAGCATGATTTTTTACCAAAGTAAAAAGGAAGCTGAGAGCCTCAGCATCTCATTAACATTCAATTTTCAAAATAAAGTTACAACAACAAGGGTGCTTCTTGAAGGGTAAGAAGTGGCAAAACAGTAAAATTTTACTAGGAAGAACTACAATAATGGTACATGTCACATGTAAAGTAACCAACTATACTTAGGATTTAGCAGAGTTAAAGCTCTCAGAACGACCACAGAGCTTTTGATATTTCTCAAGTTGTTAAAGAAGAAACAAACCTCTGGAATTCAATACTTAAAATACTATATTGAAAAAAATAAAGAAAATCTTTCCCACATTTTCTAGAATGATACATGTGCCTTTTTTAAATTTGTTGTTTCTCTTCCCAAAATAATTTTTCATACATAACATGTCTGGCAGACCAGTGCTTACACACACAGGCTTGTGCTTTAAGCATGGAATAAAGCTGAACTGGCAATAAGCATGGGAATTCCAATAAATATTTTATCAATAATCAAACACTACCACATTAAATTCCTTTAGAGAAATGCAAGCATCAAATAAGCCAATAACTGATTGTCTATGCTCTGCATATTCTTTCCCCATAGTTAAGGTAGAAAAGCTAATACAAACAATCCATGCTTTTTATAGAGACCAACAAGCAAAGGAATAAATGCTTCATTTTGGTGTGTTCATCCCTCAGTGATGGAGCAATTCTGAGGTAAATATGGTAAACCAAAACTTTTCCAACTTCTCTCCTTAAAAAACCAAATCTTTAGTGCTTTTATCTTAAAATATTTAGGCAAAATCAACTTGAAAGAAAATAAATTCAGATGTTTGAATTTGCTCGTTACTTCTCAAAAGCAATTCAAAATAGGGAACCAGAGTAATTTTCTGTTTAATATCAGACACACCTGGGCCCAGAACGAGCTTTTTCTGGGCCTGAAATGTGAAGTTCTCCATTTAAGTTCTGGTCTGCCAGTTGTTACCCAATAATGAAACTTCAATACTTTTACTTCTAGGTACAGTCTTCATTATTTAGGTAGACCAGGTTTAGAAAACTTCATGGATAAATTAATATTGTTTCTACAAAGCAAATTGTAGGCTTTAGTTTAAAAGAAAAAATTGTAACATGCATTAGAAAAAACTTAAAACCCAGATCTAAACATATATAAAAAATGCCTAAATACTGAAATTTGATAATCTCACTTAAACTCTCAAAAGTAGTTATAGAATAGACAGTACCAACAACTGTGCTGGAATGGTTAATTTTTAATCCACTGATGATGAAATACATTTTCTGTGGCATTTTGAAAATCAAGTCATCATCATGATTTACCAAATGCTGGTTGATTCACTGTAGCCCACTACAGCATGACAACCCAATGCCTTGGCATGGGATTTTATTTCTTGTCTGATTTCTGCCCACCAGGCATCTCGTGTCTCTGGTTCATCTGAAAGACAAAGTATAAATCAGTTCACTATTCTGTACTATGCCAACACAAAACTTCATGCAATTAATCTGAAAAGTTGAGTTTTTCATATTCAAGTCTTTTGTTGTACCTGGACACTTTATTTCCTTCCTATTTACCACACTTCAAGCAAACACTAATGGGACTTTTTCACTAATTATCTTGTTTTGCCCCCAGGTGAGGTTCTGACAAATTACTGCATTCTCATTGTTGTCCATATGACAGGTAACACCAAAATACTGTAGATACTGTTCCAATCTCTATCCATTTTTAGTTCCAAACCACACTCTCAGTTTCCAACAACACAAGAGCAGTGTGTAACTTGCAACAAAACATCACAGATAATCTGTAATGCTGAAACACTAATAGTAATGAAACAGTATTTGTAGTAGTAAACTAATATTTGACTTTGCTGTACACTTGCTATCTTTGAAATAACCTCAGGAATTTTTCCTACTGCAAGCAGTTCTCTCTGTTAACCAGATTTTAAAAGTATATGATCAAGACTGTATCACTAATCAGACAGTTCTGTGGCACTTCTAACTGTGAGAAGCCATAGGGATTTGAAACTCTCTCTACATTTACAACATGAAGAAGTACAGGATCTATGTTGTCAGTGCTTTTTTGCTTCAGTATCCTGGAAACTGCAACTTCCCTCCATGCCCACCAATGGATTCACATTACCTTTACTGTCCTCAAGGTTATATGTTAAATATATCCTGCCTGCATTTCTTGAAAACTACAAGATACAAAAATACAAAAAACCTCTGTGCTGCTAGAATAAGTTTGTGCAATCCATTTATTTTAACTGCTCAGCAATTAGTTCCTATAACTAAAGCTCCTGTCTTGCAAGCTTTTTACATATGGAGTCAACAAATAACTGAATTCACAACTAGAATTTGTCAGCCATTTCTTCTCTCAAAACTTCTTACCTGTTTCAATGAATGAATGTAGTTGGCAACTGTGTTAATTGTTGATACAAAAAGGGAAACCCAGTAACAACCAGTAGGCACTCAGATGCTACCAAAGGTTCTGAGTAGAGAGATTCTTATAGAATTTCCCAGAAATAAACTGAGCTTAGCACAGATACAAACTTCTGGCCACTGAGTTCTCCTTGCTGAATCATAATTTAAATATCAAGGTCAAAACCTGATATTTATTTGGAACCAATTTTGTACTAGCAGGAATATTTATAAACACAGTGTATGATAACCCCACTATCATACACTTGGTTCTCTGACAACATGACAAACAAAAATGCAAGATGCAGATATACACATAATTTAAAAGTTACTGAAACAGAAATGTTGTAAAGTAAGATGTATTCATTCATGAATTTACCTCAACTTTGCATTTAGAACTAGGCTTTCATTTTTCTAAACTAAACTAATGATAATTTTCTAATTAAGAGGAAGAACACAGAGGGCTGTATATTCAATTATACCTAACTAGATGGCAATGCTTGTGTAACTCACAGCATTACATCCAGCAGCCTGGATGTTCAGACTGAAGTTTATTCAACCTTTGCTTTAAGAAATTAACAGTGAACAGAAAAAACATTACAGTGAGAGCTCTTAGGAATGTTCTCTGCAATCAACAAAAATATACACGTTAGGACACAAAACAAAGGATTTCTATGACTTGTATCAATCATGTTCTGTTATATCCAAATTCACTTTAGCAGGTTTCAAAACATTACTGGCAAAATCTTGAGGTGCTGCACTTCACTCTCAGTATGAAAACACTGTTTAACTCAGTGACTGGGAAAAGAAATGCCTAAGATGATACTCAGCAATCCTGACTCAGATTCCTGGAGCACCTGCTCTTCTCAGCTTTGGAAACTGAGAATCCTACAGAAATAATCCATCACAACACAGGGCTGAAGCTCCCCAGGTCAGGTCTCAGAACCATCTGTGGTACAAAAAGAGGGAAATGTCTTCTCTTTGCATGTGCACCTCTGGACAGAGGCTGCTTCTGCTGCCACCAGGTAACAATAGTAGGGGTAGAAGGAGAATCTTTGAAAATGGATTGTAAGGCCAAGCTACAATATCTGACAAATTCAGAGTGTATGGAAGATATGAGACCACAAGCACATTCTGTGAAAGTTCTCTCAACTCTTTTTGGTGGAATGGACAAGGATCTTGGGAGCAGTTCCTCCTTCCCCCTCCAGTCATGGGCCAGAGGTTGGTTTGAAAAGCAATGTGTTTCTCTCTACAGACGAAAAGTCTAAGTAGTAGCAAAAGTGGTTCTCTGACCATGCAGAAAGACACTTGCTGAATGAGACAGGATCACAGGCAGTCGGTTATAAACACTGACTAAACAGCCACACAAATCCTTGTACTTCACAGAAAAACACCTGCAAAGGAGAAGTACCTTTCTTTCTAGACAAAAAAGCGCCAATTTTCAAAACCGTAACTTTTTACACCTTTTGATTCCATGTGGCAAAAACTGCTACTTTTCACCAGTGACATTTCTATGACAAAGAGCAAGAAAATGTGAAGTCATGATGAGGATTTGAGAGTTAGCAACAGGTGAAGTGACTGAGGATAAACAGAAAAAGTGCTGTGAAATAAAGGTAAGAATACAGACAAGAATGACATGGAAAAGGAATGTAGCCACAGTGAAAACTGAAATGGAATGAGATGTTGAAAGGAAACAGAGATCCTTAAAGTGAACAGAAAAGGTAGAAATAGTGACGGGTCCCAAACTCTATGCAAATATTTAGCTTTCCTCCATGAAAATTTATAGTTTAAATTATTGAAGTTATTAAGAGACTTAACAATTTTCTTACCTAACATCTACAAGAACACCTTATCGTTATGGCAAACACATACTGTTGTGAAGTTGCTCAAAACTATGTCTTGCTAAAACAACATTTAGCCCTGTATTCTAAGAATCTCTTCAACATCAGCACTAACAAAACTATTAACTACAGAAATGTAATGGATCATTTGCATTCTTATTAGAGGTAAGAAGTATTTTCCAACCATTGTCTTCAGTGTTAACACGATCAGGCCCAATAGCTTTCAAAGAATCCAACAATTTCTTATTGCTTAAGAACAACCACTTCTATAAGAGTCATGCATAAACAAGTGTTTCTAAAGAAGACTGGGACCTCTGTTTAAGATATTTGACTATTTTTTTTGTTCCAGAAAAAGGCCAAAAAATAACAATAATGTTTATATATAAATACTGTACATTCACAGTTTATATGAACTTACCTTTGCATATTAAACCACAAAATAATTGTCTACAATTAAAATCAAACACCATGACATTGCAATAATAAGTTGATACAAAACACTGAATGCAGTGCAATGTGTAGCATTCATATTCTTCTGACAAATATTTTCACAAGCAGCCTTTTTTGACACATGAGCCACACAATTTCACATGGGGATGCCGTCGTAGCATTTACAAGTTTAGTAAAGCTAAGGATTTACATAAACAATTAGAGGAGTTGGGGAAGCAGGATGGCATGTGTCCAGCACACTCCATGAGAGTGCCTGTTGGTTTTTTTGCTAAGGCAAAAGCTTAAGAACTGAGGGTTTGCAAAGCAGATTCAGCAGACAGGAGCCAGAAACGGTGGGTATTTTGGCGCATGCTTGGATCAGGTGACAGTACAGACTGAAAACTATGGCAGCTCACTGAAATGGTTACAGAAAGTAATGGCCCTGGATTCTAGGTGGAAGCAAAAAGGCAAGCATACAGAGCACTCAGTCACAAGCTTTTCTAGCAAATGTACCGAGTAGTTTGGACCAAGGTTTCTCTACAACTTTAAGCAGAAAAGTTTGCAGGAAATTCCACTGCTAATTATGCACCCTTTGTGGAAAACCAAAGGCTGAATATTAAACTTACTTTATTAATGTTTCCAAATTGGCAGGATATTTATAACCAAGTGTAAGCAAAGCACACTGTTTCTATAGTTGAGGACTTGAGAAACAATGTTGTCAACAGTACAGTTGATAAAAATCGTGCCAACTCAAACCTCCTCCAACTGTAACTTTCCAAACTGATTTTATTCAGCAGTTTTGTAAGATACACACAGCACTTTTGTACCTGGAATGTTCTTCGAATTAGCCCTCTCCACCACCAAGTCACCCATCTCCTTTAAAATACAAGATTGATCTGTACTATCCATGGGACAATATCCTGTGTAAATCTTTCACCTAGACACTATCACTTTCTGATTTATAAGAAGCAACACCTTTCCCAAGTTATTTGCTAGAGGTTCACTTGTACAGGTTCTTTCAACATTTAGCCAGAAGCTGCACTTTGTTAGTCCATACATATTTTTTAAAACTGAAGAAAGATTAAAAAGAACGGGCTCTTGATGACACAGTTCATACCCAAGAGTTGCTGTATCCTTAAAGCTGAATCTTTAGACAACCTGAGGAAATTACTCCAAGTAGAAACTGTCTGATTAATTTCAACCAGTTTTACATTGTATAATTTAGTATTTACATGTGTAACTCAATACTCTGACAGGAGGAGGACAATTATCTGAGGAAAATTTTCACAATCTATAAATGCCTCATTATTCTGTTTTTCAAAAATGGCAATGGAGGCCAATAATATTCTTTCAGATTCAACCTTTGAGTCTTTCATTAGGCAAAGCCATTATCCAGACCTTCAATATTCCCTTATTTTTGTATCTTCTTAATGCAAAACCTAATAACAGCTTATACAGAAAGAAGTGTGGTATTTTTCTATAGGTTTGGCTGGCTGAGTTTTTTTGACACCTTTGTTAGGTTTATAAGCAACCTTCTCTGGACCTTGAAGTTCTATTTAATCCTTTCTGGTTATCCCATAAACATTGACATTATCAATTTTCTAAAATATTTAAAACTAAATAACTCTACAGAAACACAAATCCTCTAGTCTGTAAAGATTAACACAAAATTCAGGTAGTAAATAACTAAACCTACAGCAGATTAACCTAAAAGTTTCAAAAAAGTTTCCAAGCCACTCCATACTTGTTTAAAAAAATTGCTCCCTGTATTCATTTTTAAGACCAAAAGATGTACAAATGGAAACTTTGTTACAAAAAGTGAAGGAAGTAGATTATTGGCGTTTATCAAAGGAAAACTAGGATACACTAAACCAGCAGGAAACAGTGTAACCACATCCAAAGAGAACAGGTACACCTACTCTTACAAAGTTAAACTCCAAATAAAACATCCAGCCTGCAAAATATCATTGATAACCAGTGCTTTTCTGCCAGATGAAGTCAGAGAGCAGTACACATCTCACTTCTTAAGCCCAAACTGCAATTTGAGCAAAAAAGACTTGAAAGTTGAAGGAATTCTGCAATTACTAAGGAGACAATTTTAAGAACATTTAGGATTAAAACTGCATTTACAGGATGAGACATTGGCTGGCTGATTAAACACAAACCCTTTCACAGGCAGGGCAGTTTTCTACTGGGTCAGTCAGGCCAAATCACTACACAACCACCAAAAGACTCCAAGAGAAACCATACAGAAAATTCCATGTATCATTCCTTTCAGTGGCAGCTCACTGTTGAGGAGTGTTAGCTTTAATCCCGAAATACACTCCAAGATGGAGAAGCAGAAGGATGTTCCCCTTATGGCTTAATACAGCCACAACAGTGGCTATAACTTTTAATTGTAGATGAAGGTCTGATAAAAACACCACAAGCTTAAAAAAGTATAGTCTAAAAAAATTTTTTAAATCCTGCAATAATGTCAAAGCAGCAGAAATAATTTAGTGTGGAACTAAAGGAAAAGAAACCACCATGTGATACAACTTTAATAAAATGAAAAATGTAATGGCATTTGAGGAAAAAAATACATTCAGAATATATCAAAAATTAAACTATTAAACAACACTTTAAAATACTTAAAAATGAAGGTTTAAATTGCATCACACTTAGAATTATACAAGCCGAAAAATACTGCCCAGAAATAAAAAACCATTAAATATAGGAAATAAATTTGCCTCTGGAAAATCAGTTCCATGCATAGATATGTGCCTTCGTTAATCCAGCTTTTAGTGATTATTTCAAACAGTCATTCATCTTAGAATGGTGACAAAGCAGGTAATAAAGAAGCTACTTACTCTATTTTGTGTCTCTGCTGCTTGGCACAATAAATACAACCTATTTTAAAACATGAGCAATCTTCAAAGAAAAGCTTCAAATGTCTACAACAAAGGGCCTGGTACCCAAAGCTGGAGACATCATGCTGTATGCTTAGGGCTTTCTAAACCACATTTTATCTATTTTATTGCTGCAGGAAAGGGATGGCATTATTTGGCATGAAATGACACTCTCTCTGAATTTCCTATTCCTTGTTTGCACTCCTCAGGAATGCAGAACCTCTGCATTCATTATTTCTATACACTCACAGCTGTTTATTTTGTTTTATGACAAACTAGGCAGAGAAGCCTCTTTTAACTTCTGGATCCAAGGAGACTTAAAAAGAAAATCTCTTGTACCTCATATTATCCACTGACATTTATCAGTTATTCCTATAATCCTGTTACAGTCAGTTAGAACTTGTGTTCTCTGTCTGTATATTTTCCTACAAAATTGTCTATACACATTTTACAAGGCCATGTTTAGATGTAATTATGCAGTAGTTAGGAAGAGGTTGATTCAACCAAAATCATTCTGGTTTTCTTCTAACAATGATATATTTTGAGCCAGGCAAATAGTTCTACAACTGTATGTTTGCAACCACAGAAGCAAACATCAGAAGGCTGAAAAAACTCAAAATTTCCCTCATGGATTGCATTATGAAGACCATAGTTTTAGTCAAGCCCTGTATTTTGAAATTAGGACGAGTTATGTGCAAAAATAACAATTTTCTGCAAGTGTACTATCAATTCAAAACCAAAGTGTAGTTGTGCAATAAGCAATGGCTTTTTTGGAGCACTTGAGCAAGGAGAAGTTTATAATGTCTGTCACACCATTAGCCAGAATTTAGGGAGAGTTTAAATCAGTATGAACAGATTAAATAGCATTACTTAGGTTGGCAAAGAATTCTAAACAAAGATTTTAAATGCCAAATTTATTTATGAATCTCTAACAGAACATGCAAATACTATTCTGTGCTCACTGACAGTGACCACCCTTTTTTCAGTTACATAAATGTCTACTTAGAACTCTCCAAAAAAAAGAATTAGTGCACAGTCCCAATGAAAATTATTTCATTAACATAAGGGTGTATCTGCTTTCAGAAAGAATATTCAAACACCATTGACATTAACCATAGAAATGAATTAGGAACATTGTCTCCTCTGGAAAGGCTGCAGAAAGCTGGAGTAAATTATTACTGGAGAACATCACACCCTCACTCTTTTCAGAAAAGGCCTCTGACAACTGCCTTAACCTCCCATTTTCATATCAGTACACACTGATGGACAAGAAGTCAACCTGGAAATATTTCAAGAAAAGGCAAGAGGTCTACCTTAAAATGTTGGGTTTTTTCCTACTAGTTCTGAAGGACAACCACATCAGACACTTGGAGGAACATTCTGACATTTCCTACTGTGTTCCTACAAATGGGGCACACTTACACTCCAGAAAGTAGCTTGAAATGTAATTTGCACATTCTCTGTTTGTATTTCTGTGAAAGAAAAACATTCAGTTACAGAACCAAAACACAGCCAAGCTTTCCTCTTGCATTTCCTCATATGCAAAACTAACTCCGGAGAATTTCATACTCCAACAGCAAGACTGGATATCACACAAGAAGCTCGGGAGATGCTTAGAAAGTTTTCAACAATCTTTTATCTTTCCATGTTTCTGACTACTGGAGCTGAAGATGCACTGCTGGAGCAGCTTCCTGAATGAGGAGTTTAAAATTTAATTATGTGAGAAACTGTATGTTGGAGCTATGAGACAGCCATAAGGAAAAGTAGCCTCTATTCAACAACTTCTTGCACTGCCTACCTTTCTGCTCTGTGTTTAACCTCAGTGCTAAACTTTTAACAAAGATCCAGTTTTCTGGATTGAGGATTCCTTGCATGTTTTTATACTTACAGCACATTCTTTCTCAGAGACAGCACCAGAGTGTCTCTTCCACTGTATTATGTACTCTTTTCTGTGAATTTCTGCTCAACTCCCTACTTTTTTTCTTTTTTGCAAATTCATCTTCATATCCACCTTTTTGTATTTTACAAACATTTAAATAATTCTTCATTGAACTATATGCAATTCCCAGATGTTTAAGCAGCTTTTTTTCCATTCATGAAATAGTCAGTCTTTACTTCTGTGTCTGATTTTCAAGCATCTTCAAATCTCTGACTTTTCACTACCACTGGATGCTCCTGTTGTATCTTACACACAATTAAACCACTGACAAGAAAAAAAAAAATCTTTCTGCACTACACAGGTTACTAAGCAAGCTGAAATGAAGCCTGAACATTTTCCAAAAGGAAGATTATTTTAGCCCACTTATGGCTGTGATTACATTCTCTGTCCAGCAGCAAACCTAGCACTGCAAAAACCCCACACTGCCAGGAATATGAATGTAACCTGCTCAGTCCCAAAGCAGTTCGATTAACCAGCTCTTCCTACAGACCTACTGACACATCAGGGCTACAGAGACACAGCCAGTTCTCAGGGAGGTATTAACTCTACAATTACTGCTTGGTTTAGACCTCTCTACTCCAACCAACACTTTTAGGTAACAAGCACCTCTGGGTAAAATTTTTTATATTTACATATATATTTATATATATTTATTTATATATTTATTTATTTTTATATATATTTATTTATATACATATATACATTCATTTTCCCGCAATCTCTAAAAACTTTAGACAACAGTTTTGGATATTCTGTCAAAAACTGAATTCCTGACTTCCACTTAGAAGTACCTCTGGGTAAAATGTTTTATATTTATATGCACATTCATTTTCCTGTAATCTTAAAAAAATGTAAGACAATAGTTTTGGATATTCTGCCAAGAACTGAATTCCTGACTTCCACTTAGCTTCCTAATCTTACATTGTGGATCACTTTCTAGCCTAGTTCAAGGCATGTTTAGTGTCTGTACATAACTCATTTACTCCATTATTCTAATAAAATTCTTTCAATAAAAACATCCTAGTGAACAATCCAGAAGAAGCAACAATGAATTCCAACTTCTCAAGGTCACACACAATATACAAAAAATTTGACACATTTTTAACACCTTGGATCAGACTATGCTGTACCAGTCATAGACCTGAGAATTTTATAATGTTCTTTTCATACTGAAAGTTAATTTTAAAAGATTATCACTTTAGAACAAGCAAAGAAAACCCATAAAATCAGAAAAGCTCATAATAATATTAAAGGATGCTTACTTGTAACAAGGAACAATAAAAATGAGCCAATAGTTTTAGGCTCTCCCTACTTTTGAACAATTTGCAAAATGAAAAATGTCTCCTTTTTAATAACTGCACATTTAAACTGAATTTTAGAGCATGACACAGAGCTGCATGGCAACAGTGAATTACCAAGAAGGAAAGTTTGTTTCTGGGGAAAACAACCCCTCAGAGGTCAGTTTAGTACCTTTTTATTGTGCCATCTTTAAAAACAAAGTTTGACAAGGTCTGCTGGCTTGGATGTTACATGTAGAGAAGTTACACCTGCCTCTCTTCCACAGCATGTTATCTTTCCAGAGGGAAAACATGAGAGGGAGAAGTCTTTATTTCATCTAGACTGCATCAATTCATCTATTCCTTCTACACCTGTATAAGGAAATTACCTACTTCGAGTACTAAAACTGCAAAAAAAAAGAGAATATTTGGGTTTTTTTCAAGCTAGGTAATGAAGTGATTCAAAAGTTCAAATAATTATGTTTTAAGTCCTGAAACTGGCTGCATTTTACAATGCAAGATTTATGAACCAAAAAATCCTGGGCTACATACTACCCTTATCTTTAAACTGATAGTTGCCAATTTTTCTTGGACAATTTTTACATCTATTATTATCTATAATACATCTATTATTTTAGAGTGATAATTAAAAACAAACACATTCATTGATTTCCCAAAATTAACAGGAGGAAAGCCTTTGTTGAAGAAAGGGCAAGCTCATGCAAAACAAAACAAAACCAACTCTCCCCCCAAATCAAACCAATATGCCAAAAAAACCCCAACCCATCACTAAAAAAAACCCAACCCAAAAAAAAAAAATCACACCTGACATGATTCCAACTGTGTAAGGAAGAATCCATTCTCTTTCCCTAAATTACTTCCTTCATGGATGCTGAGCTGAAAGTGACTACCAAAAAAACATCTGAACATTCAGCTTTCCAGATTGATATTAAATTATTCTTAGCAATACTATTTTATACTAAAACAATGGTTTGTAATTTTAAAGAAAGTCTTTAACAGCAAGAAAACATGACATTTAGGCATTTGATAATTAAATAGATTTAAATTTGAAGCATTAACCTAAATATCCTAGAGCATTTCTAATAACTTCACTGAGCTGCCATAATTTCTGTCAGCATATGTAGTACTGAATGACTAATAAAATACCTGAATTGAAACTATTCCAGTCTAGCAGTTTGTATGATCTTGTGTTACCCATAATTCCGACAAAGGCTGAGTTCAAAACAGCAAATTAGTAGATCAGTTATAGAAGCAGAATAGTGAAAAAAACTACCAACAAGAACACAATTGACAAGACCACTCCACAGGAACTGGAAAGACACAGACAGCAGAGTTAATAAGAGGCTGAAATAGAAAGGGAAAAAGGAGCATGCTACAGCAATCTGGCACTAGGTGACCAAAGTGGACAGTATATGGCAATTTTGTCTTATTGGCAAGTTCTTAATCCACCTTCAAATGTTCTCTCCTCTTCCATGTCTTCCTGATTTATTCACTGGCCAGTTTATTTGCTTCCTTTAACATTTTACAGACTTACTTGACTCAAATGCTTCACAATCATAACTATATCAGAATTTTTTTCTGCTTCTTCACCTTCCCTCCCACAGCCATGTGCCTTCATTCCCCCTTTTGTTCTCACTATTTTGCAATATACTGAGTTGCAAGGATCATGCATTTTACATGCACTTGTCAGGAGCAATCTGCAAGTCTCACAGAAACACTGCAGCTGTGCAAACATACATCTCTATCTTGCCTTGTGTCTTATACTGCTTCCAATCAGCTGGTGAAAATGAAGGAGTGCATAATGCAAGAAATTAGTTTTTAAAACTTCTGAGCAAAACTGATTTTTTTCCCATTCTGTCTTACATCTATCACACAGTTAATTTTGCACATAAGACACCTGTATCAGAAATCTGTTGAAAATACAGAATCCTAAAATAACTTTGTGGCAAAGAAAGGAAAGACTCACATATAAATTATACTTCGACATTTCTTTTAATCTTCACTGTGTAAATAGATCTTAAAATAGGAAAACAGAGCAATATAGTGTACTAATGCACTTGAAAAAAATCCCTTGAAGTAGAAGGATCTAATTCAAATTAAATTTTGGATTTAATTTCATGTTGCCAGTTTACCGAAACTTTAGATCAGCAACAATCTGATCTACCTGCTTGGAGAATTGCTTGCCTTGGACCATAGGAAGAAAAGGAAAAGATTCAGTTTTTGTACTTGTTTTTAAGGATGTATTTGCCTAAACTTCCTTTTATTACTCCTGACTAGTGCATGCAAAACCACTACAGGTGCTATTTTTACTCTCCTCTGCATTTTTAAGTGCACTGTCAACTCCAACTTTTTGCAAAGCATTCCTCATCGGGTCTCAGTGACTAAACCAACCAAGTCTTCAGAGTCAAAAGTCACTTAGTTCTAACATTAGAATTAGGACATGCAAAATACATATGTTCTAGTACTGGGGTTCCCAGGAAAATAATAAATAAAAATATTGAAGTACTGTTCAGTAAAAGTTTTTAAGAACAGAAAAGAAGCTGTAAAGGTTAAAAACCATGTTGTGAGCTAAATTGTAGCCATTAGTCCTTAAGGATTTCAAGGAGCTGAAAATGAGAAAACATTCATAGTTAACATGAAGCATTTAATTTCACTTTTGTTTGAATGGAAAACTTGCATCAAGTTTTAATACCAAAAAATGGCAAAAAGATTAATTAACCCCTCAATAATTCAGACAGTTTTCAGTGCAGTTACTGATTCAAAGTACTTTTATTACTACTTTAATCTGCTGAAACGTTTCCCACTAAAAACATAACCTTTGAATAACTTATTTTTCAAGCTTAAATGATTGTCTGAAATACACTGCTTCTGACAGACACTGTTAGAACAGATCTGGATCTATTCAAGCCCTGCTGTGTTATGAAGGTTGGCTGACAGGCCCTGTTCGAGGAAGGCATTCCTGTGCTGACGTACCAGGATTGTGGATGCGATCCAGGAGCTTCACGGAGCGAGCACTGACAACACCCCCAACGTGCACAAGGAAGCCTGGTGGGAAGGTCGTCAAGGTAAAGAATGGGAATTCCTGCCATGATTAAAAACAAACATTAAATGTCTGCTTATCAACCACTGTTGAGTGCCAATGAACATGCAACGAATTGGTAATTTCCCTGAAATACAAGCAAAGCAGTTACACTGGGCCAGACATGTCCTTCAGGCTTACTGAGCACTAGAGAACCATGTGTCCTCATGGACCCATTGGATCAGAAAAGCAGAGGTTGTACACAGTGAAAGAATACTTTTCCCCCATAGAGTTGTTTCTCAGCACAACAGTGATAAATAATCAAAACTTTACATATTTGTGTTAGCAAAACCTCTGTTGATCCACTTTTACCATGGCTGCTAAATACCAGAATTCTACTTTCATTAGCTGACAAAAAGTAAACGTTTTTATCCATTTTTAGGTGTTCTTCTTACAACTGACTGCAGTTTGATTCTGAAGCATAGGGTGAAACAAACTGAAGTCTTGCAAGAATGATGAATGTCTTATTACAGGAAAACATGCCGAAAAAATATCAAAGGACTGCTCTGCTCATAAGCTCTACATATAACAAGTAAATATCCATCTTTTAAAATAAAGCATAGGTCTTGAAACACAACTGTAGTTCTTCAACTAAGGTAATTCACTTCCAATTAATTTGCTGAAGTTACTTTTTACCAGTTTATAAGTAAAATGAAGAGTTAAGTTTCAGCAACTACTCCAGCTTGTAATTCATAAAAGAGGAAAAGTAAGTAATAAGGGCCAATTTTCAAGACACATATGATGAAATAAAAGTCATATTCAAAAAAGTTGAGCCCAAAACTAGATTTTAATTTCTCCAGAGATGTTCTGCGATATGTCTAATACATACATAATAGCACACTTATGGGGGAAAGGCAATAATTCATGTTCAGCAATTCTAAACACAGAAAGCAAAAAAAAAAATCATGCAATCATGTTTTGTATAATCATAACTGATTAAATGGAACATATAAATACCATAATTTTATATGAGAGAAAGTACAGGATAGATTTCTTTCTCACATACTTGGAATCAGTACAATTCAAGTGAGCTTCTACCTGAACAGCACACATGCTGCAGATTCAATGAGGATCAGGTTCTTCCAGCAATACATGGTATGAAAAGTCATCTTAAACTAAAGCCCAATGTAGGTTTAAAAATTATTACTTCAGGATTCTTACCACCCTTGTTATAGGAACTCTTAAAACTTTAAACTTTTCACATTTTCTGGATTTTCATTTTGGTTTAAACTTCCAAAATTAAGAGGCAAACTTTGAAATCAGCAACCATAGAATCAATAACCAGAAGAAAAACAATCCCAAAACCCAAACCCTGCAGTTTTGCCTTATGATGCAGTTAAAAAGCAGGAAGATTTCACCCCAGGATTCTGCAAACCTGCTTGACTGATGGGTCCTCAGGAGCAGCGATGGATCTCTAGAGAGGGATACAGTAAAGATTCCCCCAGAAGGTTCTAACAGATTGCAATGTGCTTTGCAAGTTATCAGAATAGTCGAAATACTCAAAATATTTGCTTTTCCAGGACTGCAGAAATCAATAAAAAAGTTTACTCAATGTGCCACCTATATGAAATTCCATTAAGCCTATCCTACATTTATATTTTATCTATATACATACTCACATTTACACTGTGCTGAAGCAGTATGGAGTGAACAAAGTAAACAATACTCCATGCTCTTAAAGCTTGAGCAAATCCAACGTTTTTTAATCTATATGAAAATTTAGAAGTTTTTTCATTTTCTCTTCATTTTCATAAGGCTGTGTACTGCAAGTAATGTTAACATGTTCAGACTTCCAGCTTGCCTGATTCCCTACACTAGAAACCAGGAATAAAGCCTAAAATAATAACATGGGTTTATCTCAATCAATATATCAATACTCCCAAGCCTGTATTATGATACATGATAAAATAAGGTGTTTTATCAGTAATTTGAGCCACAGACAAATCTGAGTAACAGACTCACTGAACCATTCTGACACGGTTCTGTTAAAAATCTCTCATTCATTCTGACACAGATGGAACCCCATCACTTCATATGATGACTTTTTTTCTTTTTTAATCTCATTTAGAGGTTTTTTTGAATTTTATTATTGTATTACTCAAATAAAAGCTCCAGCCTCAATTACATGTTGTAAACTGTAATAGTTAAAAATGATAAATCTACAGTTATTTCAGGGAAAACAGAGAATTCATAAGAATAAGATATTATAAATCCCCTCTATTACTGCAATTTGCAAAGGACTACCTTTACATCAAGGTGATGCAACCACAAGGTATTTCAGTGTATGACAAACAAGGATGATTTCCAAGCTACAACTGAAGATGGTCAATCTTTTTTTTTTTGCCAATACCAATTCACTATTCCACTTTACAGTCATTGATTGCACAGACCATTAAAGAACTGTCACTATTTTAATCCTCACAACTGCACAGAGATTTTTTTGGGGGGAAGTTTTATAAGGTTACAATCAAATCCTCAAATATTTGCTTAATACAATGTTTAAAAATGTATATACATGTACATGTATTGCTAGTGCTCTTATTTTTTAAGTACATGTCACTCAAAGACACACAAAACAATGAAGAAGCACATGAAACAAGGCTACAACACATCCTTTGGTGTAAGTGCCAGCTGAAGAAGTCTCTGATTCCCTTCCAGCCATTCACTCATTCCCATCATTAAATAACTCCCTCAGGTAATGCTCAGGTGTGCTCACAGAGCTTTTGGGGCTGAACCAGAGCAGGGAGCTGGTCCACATTAAGATATTTTTCATTCCCTGGCTAATTATTTTTATTCTAAGCACATTTACTGTGCCATCTCACAAGGTGGCCAAACAACCTTACAGTTTTTTCTTGACCTGAACTGAGGGGATGGGTGGATAAGAAGTCACTGGAAAGAAAAGATGTTTAAATCAGGATTTCAGCCAAACAAATCTCCCAGAAAACTGCACTCTTAGCACAACAGATTTCCTGCAGTGCCCTTCAGAAATGGAGACCAACAGATCCCCATTTTGAAAAGGCAGCAGAAAAGATCTCAAGCACTTGCAGAATGCAAAAACAGGAAGAAAACAGAATTTGTCCAACTGGAAGTCAGAGACACAAAATAGCATTGAGAACAGCATTTGGCCATTTCTATAAAAACATAGGCTAATTTTTTAGGAGTAAGATAACCTCAAATTTTCATACTGATGGAAATACAACATATAGATTTTTAGTTAAAAATATACAGAAAGACAGCTGTGCTACAGTTACTCTTGCTATCTATAGATGTACAGGGAATTGTTAAGAGTTATTAATGTACAATATAACATGTACATGAGTTTTCCACAGCTGTATTTTCCACAGGTTTATTTTCAGGGAAGAAATTGAGGAGTATCACCCTTCTAACAAAATCTGTTCTGTTTGCAGTTAGCGTTATTTAAGTAATACACCAAAACCACATTTGATAAAAAAAAGCTATTGAGACATGCAATTAAATGAACTTATTTTAAGGTACCTTAGCATTACCATATACCCAAATAAACTAATTAAGACTCAAAAGAACTATTGGAGAAACCTGGTCTTGTGGAAGGTGCCCCTGCCCATGGCAGGGTGGTTGGAATAAGATGATCTTTAAGGTCCCTTAAACTCAAAAGTATTCTGGGATTTTATGATATATCTAACACATGTGGAAATATATTATACATACTGAATTTATTCTTGTTTTTCCAAGTACTTGCTACCCTAAGTAATCCAGACAAGTAGATTGCACCGTTTAAGTGTGTAATATTAAAACAGACAAAATAACTTACAGATGTTATTCATTCTAGTTAACTCCACTTTAAGGTAACCAAAAGAGGTAACACCATAGCAAAAACACATCCAATATGAAATTTTCAGGAGACAGAGTGATCATATTTTTTATCAATTAACTGTCCACATGCTTTGCTGCTACATCATAATCGTCATCAATAACAACTCAACATGTCTCCATCCTATTTTACAGTACTTTTTTTCTACTAGACAATACACAGACCTTATCAAAATAATGTGCAAATAATTCAAGCTCTAAAAATACATTAAGGGCTCTTAATTTACATTTTTGTTGTCTTTAAAAAGCTTCCTAAAGAAATAAAAAGATTAGCCACGGAATATCAAATCAAAGGTAAACAGAAAAAAGGCTCATTTTAAAGCATTCTTTCTGCCAAATTAAAAATTTAAAAGCAAAAACCCATGGATTTGTATTCATACCTTAAAGAAAATTTTAAATGAAATGTATCAACATGCAAAATACACCGATTAAAAAAATTCTCTTAAAAACAACAAATTAAAAAAATTCTGCGTAAACAAGATTACAAAGAAATCTGCAAAGCCTCACAAAAAACAAAAAAAAGAGAAAGAAAATATTTCCAATAATGCTTTAGGAATCCCCAGTGCAAGAAGAAAGGGCTAGAAAGAGTCACGCAGTGTTTTTCACATACCCGCCTCCTACAGAACCTATGAGGAGATCCTCCCTTAGCCATGGATAACACAAGAAATGAGAAGAGAATCATCCACTTACTCAAAATAGCAACTGGGCACTTCTATTACACAGATATAAGTGATTTTGTTCTCAAGTAACATATATGCTCCTATGTCACTAGTTTAGGTGGTCAGAAATCACAATTAAATTTATTTCTGAGTAGGAAAATACATTTCTTCCTTCAAGACATCTCATTATCAACATTGTGATCAAAGCAGTATAAAATTTATTCTTAAAAGTTGCAATTACTCATTCCAAATGTAAACAAATAATTAAAGACACTATTTTCATCATATAGTCTATTCAGTATAATGACAGATGGCATTTTTAGTCCTATGGAGGAAAAGTTTAAATCTGTAAGTGTCTTTTACTGCTTGGCAAGCAGTTCAGGTTCAAGTTCCCAATTAAAGGCTACCTTCTACTCCATGAAATGGGGTGCAATGTACCAACTCAATTCCCAAAAACTGAAAGTTTTCCCAATTCCAAATGGGATTCTCAACTTGTTTAAAGCTACGCCAATATTTCTGAATTTGGCTTCTGTAAAAACTGTATCATCATGTATTTACTCAAGTATTAAATTTAACATGCTCAGTACCTTACAGAGACCACACAACAGTAATTTCTCCTGTAACTTCTTAATACCACTGGAATTACTTGAGTGCTGTGCACAGTTAATTGCTCCACTTTTCTTAATGCTTTAGTAATATATTAATATTTAAATAATTTGTGTATAAAAGGGCTATTAAACAGTCAACAACTGTAGAAATTTCAGACCTAAAATTACACATTTTCAAACAGAAAGTAACAGCAAACATTTAACTTATTACAACATAAATTTTCACTTCAGCAGATTAGAAATGGAAGGATAAAATGCCTTACCCTTTGTTCCAGAGCTGACTGAGTCTGTTGTCTTAAAAGAGTTTTAAATGGCCCCCCTTCTTTTCCAGCACTCCCACTGCCCATTCCTGAAGAGTATTAGTACAAATGACATTCAAAGAAACATATATTATAATTTGTAATCACAGGGTGATTTCAAAATAGATAAAACTGAGTCATTGAAAACAATCAAATTATCCCCATAATTTTTATTTTTAAGGAAAAAAGTAATGCGCATCAAAATTTAATTTTGGTTTAGGGGTTGTTCTAGGTTTTCATTTTCACATGACTAGCAGTGATTTTACAGTATTTGAACAAACCCCATCAATCTAAGATTTTTTTCTGCTGCCAACCTGCATTAAAATCAACTTTAAAATATAAAAACTTTAAGATGTGGATTTAAAATTCTTCTCTGTGACATATAACTTTTTAAAAATTTTCTTACGACTTTTTGACTATGATTTAAATATAGATCTACTTTTCACATGAAGTTTTTACATAACCAGATTTTCTGCCCTTATGAAAAACAGTCTGTTAGATTACTCTATAGTTATGTATCTCTCATTAATATTATTATAATATTTTTATTTAATAGAAGTAATAAAAAATCTGGTTTTCAGAGAGTTTCAGGTAACTAAACCATCTTTTGTAACTACTAGTAGGAGACTATACACATAATTACAGCAGCAGTTACATAATTCTTGATTAGGAACAAGAAGAACATAAAAAGGCAATGCACATCCTTTGATTTCAAATATAAACTCTGAAAAAAAATTACAAATTATTTTACATGATGAAATACTCATCTGATTCACTCAAATAAGCTAAGGGCTACTGCTCAGCATTTAAAACTACATTTATTTGATTACTATATTTGCAGACACATAACCTGCAGGTTATCTGTAAATAAACATGAGATAAACTCCAATTTTGCGTAGTATGATAATTCTTTCCTTCTTTCAGATTTTTACCTCCAGCCTTATCCCCTAATCACAGGAGTTTTTCTGCAGAGGAAGTTTTTAGATTCAATAACATCTTTGCTGTTGAATTATTTGCTATCAAGGACCTCTCCCCTTAGCAGAGCATGTTGAGATGCAGGTTATGTGTCTGACAGTAAATTATGGGCTCTGTGGTTAAAAATCACTAAAGTAAACACACACCAAGATTGTGTTTCTCCTAAAGTAAACACAATGCTAGTGAATCAGATTTTCTTGGCAATATTTTGTGCCTAAAAACATATTATCATTGCTATTCTTTGTATCTAAAGCCATCAGGGCTAACATGATCAAGCAAAAATAAGCCCCTCAGTAGTGGAGGAAAGCAGAGCATAAAGAACAAAAAGGTGTCAGGAGCAGGATGAAATACAAACACCACAGTGCAAACAGTTAGAAATGAAGCCAAGATTTTCTTTTACAGAATTTGTTACTATTTCAACATAATAATTCCTTGCTACTTTCCTTTTTCTTCTGATCAAGCATCTGATAAAGGTGAGCAAGACTGTAAATATACATCAAAGTGGATATTTGTTTTAACCAAAGACTGGAAGAACTAGAAATAATATCAGACTTAATAATGTATGTAAATTCATTCCTAAATTCATTCATTCATTTTCAAGAGTTACTAGGCTATCATTACCATATAATTAGATATAAAAACACTACAATTTTCAGTGAGTATTTTTAGCTGTTCTTGGATAAGGAAACAAAAATATTAGTATCTGTATAGTCCCATTGAACAAGATTAAATTGCTTTTACTATTTGGCATTGATTCTAAACATCATTGTCAGGGACTATACAATATTAAATACAGACAAACATAGCATAAATACTACACATGAAACAAACTCAAAAAATACAAACTAACCAAAAGAGTTTCTACCAAAAAAAAAAGCAGTAATATAAAGTATTTAATTGAAATCTATGAAAATAATCCATGTCGGTGAAATGAAAAAGTGGGCAGTAAAAATAAAAAACATGGGCTTTGTTTAAAAGGTTAAATTAAAAAGCAGAGTTGGTAGCCATCTGATAACCATTATTTCAACAAATTATGAATGAATTCATGAGCAAGTGCAATGAGCATTTGCTCCATGCAAAATGCAAGAACAACAAAGTGAAGAGAATGTGTGGGATTACAAATCAAGTAAATTATTTCAGTCCAATTACCAAAGGATATTTTGCAAGGGTAAAGAAGAAATTCTGTAGCATAAATGACATTGTTTCAAATCCTCTAAGAAGTTCTGAAGGTGTTTCAAGCTTCTGGGGCAGAGGTGAGAGATGGAATGAATAGTCATGTAGCCAGCAGTTTTCAGAGGCTAACTGAGCAAAGCCAGGGTTATAGAAGCATCTGTGTGTTAATCAAATAGCAACAACATTTCCTTAAAAGTTTGTTTAAAAGGCCATAATAGATAGATCCTACCAGAAGCAGCCAGAAGCAGCTCTTCAGTGAAAGAAACACTTTTCCTCAGAACAACTGGGCTGACATGGCTAGAGTGGAGAGGTTTAATGCTAGACCCCGAGAGGAGGAGACAGGACTTTTTAAGATGTGGGGAACCACAAGAGAGTGTAGGGGAGCTGGGAAACAGGAAAATCCTAGGTCCCTGTGGGGAAGGTGCTGTGGAGGAAAGTAATAGAGACAAAGATGTAGATTCAGAAGATGACTAAAGAAACGGACAAAAGAAATCAAAATGAAGCAATTTTGTTTTCTCTAAATGAAACAACACTTACTGCAAATTACTTCTCGACATACAAAGAAATGGAATGACAATACAGCTCCACAACGTGCATGAGAAGCATGTTTTGAAAAATTATGGCCTGAGTAACTTTATGTTGAAATTAATTTTTTAGAGACATCATAACTTAACATTATTTTAAATGTCAAACAAAATTTGATAGCAAATAGTATGGAGTAAAACCCAAATAACAGAGTCTTTGCACATACTTAATCTGATTACTTTCATTATCTCAGTAGAAAATGTTATTTTCCAAAGAGGTAATGGATTTGCTTTATGATTTTCCAGGGTCATAAATCTTGTAGAATTCGAAGTTCCCACCACGAAAAGGAGTTCCCACCTTCTCCATTTCCTCCAAACATATGCTATGGCATACCAAAATGTATTATCTGATTAAAATATATCATGCTTTTTGTCAGTCTGATTCTGTTCATTTACAGTGGCATGAAATATATCCCTACTCCCAGAAGTCTAACTTCAAACCCAAACAAGCTTTCTCAGCAAATGTATTTATAGACCAGAATGGGTAACACAAGCACAATTGTATTTCACAGAAGACATCAAGGTAATATTCTCCAGATTTGGAGCTATTGAAAACTAGATGCTTAAGCAGACCCAAGTTTAAACCTCCAGTGTTTTGTGACTCATACTGTGAAATTGTGGTATCTGCACTGTTTCTGCAGGTTAGTCTCCATCTCAGACACGTCAGCACACTAACCACCTGACTGAGAAATAAAGAAGAATATAATATACTGCAGAAAGAGCAGAAAATACTTTTTCACATCAGCCAATCTGAGTAATGGGCATCTCGAATTTGATAATGGTTCATGTGTCACATGAGAAGTCTGCATTTCTTTAACTTTGTTTAACCGTTAAGATCACCAATTTACACACTGAAATATTTCAACTTGGTAATAGCCTTGGGAAATGAAAACAGAAGTCTAAACATATACAGGAATTGTTAACAACAACATACTGAATTTAGTATGTTACAGAAGCATCTTCTGCACATCATCAAATTTTGGGTAAAAGGTAAAACATATGACTCATGAGATATTGTCCTTTTAATCTATTAAGATTCAAAATCGAGTTTGTCAGAACAAGATACAGAAGTTTTAAATGTAACCAGCAAATCTTCTTTGGACAAGTTTCAGTAGCAGAGTTAAAAGCTGCCAAAAAGACAGTGCTAATAAGCAAAACTATGCCCACAGTTTGCTTTAATACTAGAAAGATGGCTAAAAATTATCTTTACATACTTGAAAAATCCCTACAAATAAGAGGCACCAAGTACACAGTCTGCTTCAGTTCTGAATGAACTGACTGAAGACAACAGGGTTTATCCACCTACATAATATTGCCAGAAAATATATATGGCTGCTGCTTTAAAATCTGAACACATTTACAGTGAGTTGCCACATGACTAAACTCACACCACTTGCATCTATAAAGATGACCACCTATGTTACATTTAAATCCTTTACATGACATGATCTTTACCATGGAAAATCTGATCAAAAGAAACAGGTTTTCAAATATTCAGCAAACCAAGCACATGAATTTGGGGTGCTCCTAAGTAATAAGCATCCAGTTATATCTGTAGATCCTTTAAATGAGTGACCACCATAGGTTACCCACAGCACAGCCATCCTTTAAAAAGGACAAAAAATGAAGTGTGCTTCCTTTTGCTTTTTTGTTTTAAAAGTGGGACAGAGAAGACACAACTAAGAAAGACAGCTTCCTAATGGGGAATATTTTTAACATATCTAGGGAATAAGTTGCATAAAATATTTAATACAACTCCATTTGAATGCTATATTCAATTTATCTGCTAGGAAAAATTCGTGAAAGGGGTGCTATCAAGTAAAGCTGAATCAACTACTTTAATATGCCTAAAAATTGTCTAATTAGATGGAGCGAAGAATGTTCTGAGCTTCAAACACCACAATTTAAAACATAATTTAAAAACTAACCACACTTCTGCAAACAATTCTGCAAAATGCTTTGCCCTATGGTAGCAAAATTCAGGGCAATGGTCACATAATGAATAATAAACAGACAATAATTCTCTGAATTGTGCTGACATTATTACTGACATGATTCTAACCACAGACTAAAAAATAAGGAGGGAGGAAACAACAAGTTGAAAAAATTATGATAAAGCAATAGAGAAAGAAATATGCCTTTTGAAGATGGCTGGATTAACTCTAAAGTAATTTAAGTTACTTTGAAAGTGTATACTGTGTATGTAAAGCTGTTTCCATACACCAAGAGAATAAAAGACAGTGGCTGCTACATTTCTTGTATTGCATTTGCAAAAGGGAGTTTAAAATTAGATAAATGCAGTAAACTTAGAGCACAACACAGTAGGCTTGAAGGCTACATAGTTTTAGTAACACCATCCTTAACATATCGTGGTGAGAAATACACTCCTATGATCTGTGATATGAAATGGAGGAAATAAGAAAAAGGCAATTACTTAGGACTCCCCTAATGCTCTGAGATGTTTTATTTTGACTTCAATACCGTTGTGGTACTAAAGTAATTTTCAGGTTACCCAGGACACTGGAAATACAGGCAGGATTGAAATTTTGACCCTACAGAAACCCTTTTGAGCTTGAGGTGTGCTATGTGAGGCCTCCAATTTTCACATCATTTAAATAACTTAAATGCCAAAAAGCAAAAAGGGGTTGAATGAAAATATAAAAAGAGAAACACAACTTAAACAAAAAGCGGGTGGAAGCGCCTTACCAGTTTTGGGTGTCAAACTCAAATCTGTGTCAGAAGAAGAGGACTGTCGACTGTAGGACTTGGAAGGTGAAAAGGAATAGGTTTGGTTTTTCAGAGGGGTGGAGGGTCCTGATGAATGAGTATTGGGATTGGGATCTTCATTGAAAGGAATCCTGCCAGAAGAAGGTGGAAACATATTCAGTAATCCTGTGCCAAAGGACCTGGCTGACAGCAGCATGATCCAAACACCAGGATAGGATTGGGGCAGGGCCAGCAGCTATTCCTTAGATGCGAGACTGGGAATGAGGCCAGAGGCAAAGAAATGCTGTTTTACCCTCTCAGCATCCTACAGAGAGATGCTCGTCATCTACAATGAAACAATTAAGCCAAAATGAAAGGCATGAGATGTGACAAAAAAATTATATATATATATGCAAAAGAAAAAAATTGAAAAGTTTATGGCTTAAAAACCTGGTCAAATACACAATGCTGTGAGTTAGTTTAATAAAGAAAAATGATTTCAAATTATAGTTGTGTTTATACATATTGATACACTTATGTATATACACATATGCATTTTAAGGTAAAAAAAAAAAGATATGTTTCCTTATCCTATAGCATCAGCAGCATGCCACAGCTAAAAACAGAGCAAAGAGGAGAATCTTTACGGGAACAACTCTATTGACAAACAGTTTACTTATGCACACCTTGACTTACCTGCTCTCTAAAACCATCTCTTCCACAAATGGCACAGACCCTTCCTAGAACCATTTTAAAACCTACTGTATCTGAATTATGTATGAAAGCAATTATGAGTTCAAATCAATGTTTCCCAGATGCATCACCTTATTTTTTTTACTTAATTTCACAGGAAGCAAGAGCATGTTAAAGTTGAAGAGTGTGGCTTTGTGGAAGAGACTCAGAAAAGAAAAGAAACTATTCTGCCTTTGTTTGAGCAGCTGCACCCTGGGTGGTTCTTCCCTGATAACAGAAGGTGTGTCCACGAGGAAATGAGGGAGGAAACACGGGTGGTACCTGCCTACACTGCCTGCCTGCCTGCCCTTTGGGACCACTGTGCCTGTGGGCTGCCTCTCCCCAGCTCTGGAGTGTGAGCAGTCTCGTACCAGTGTAGATGAGAGTGGGAACAGACACAGAGAAGTTCTGAGTAAGTCGTGAGCCAGTAGCAGTGTGAATTGGGCTGTTGTGAGTCGAGCGGCATCCATGGCTTGGCGGATGAACCAGCGGAGACCTGAGAGAGTTTGCAGCCAAGGCGGAAGAAAAGAAAACAATACATACAAACAGGTTGCAAAGTTATGTTATCAATGATTTCAGGGAAGTTTAGCTAGAGGAGATCTCTTACTCTAAGCAGACTCTAAGAATTTCAATTCCTAGCATGCAAGAGTCCAGATGAAATAAAAGGAGGGAAAGGAACAGCTTAAGCACTTGCTTGTGACTGCATCATTGATTCTTTGGCAACTGGCCATAAAGTTAGTAAAGCCAAGAATAAGAAGAATCAAATTAGTTGATTTTGCTGCCGTAGAGAAACATTGCCATTTTTTGAACTGAAACAATATCCATCACCGAGCTGAACATGGATAATTTGGAAAGTGGAATCTCCACATTTTGCTGCAGAGTGAAAGCCACTGGTTTATTTATGGACGCTTTTTAAGTTGCTAATTACCAGGTCTATCTAGCTTTTTTGTTTTTAAACACCATGCTGTTGTTCTATGCTGCACTGTATCCAGAACTTCTTTTAAAGGCAATTTTTTAAAATCGAGACAAGTCAAACAAGCTATGCTGTGAAATAGAAACCAGTAATTTTAGAAGTCAGTTAATATTTTGCAATATTTTGCAGAGCAATTGATGCCTGCACAACAAAAATGCCTCACCTCTATTGTAGTGACACAACAGCTAAAGTTAATGAAAATGGCTACTTCAATTAATACATCTAGAAATACAGGATATGTAATACACTTCCTGGTGCAGTTTTTTCCTTCCTGGATTGGCCTACCAAACAGAAAATAACTAAAATATCCAAGCAAAAAAGTAGCAACGGTTTGAAGAAGACTGCAAGTATATTTCTAATAATTTCTATTAATATCTAAATATTGCATTCAAACTGTTCTGGTGCTGCAGTACACATGACAAAAATCACAAAATTCTACTTCTCATCATAAAAAGGTTTCTCTGCAAGTTCACTGTCTACCTGTTTTGCCACAGTCCTACTTACTTTACAAGAGCAAAAAGCAAAGCACACAATAAAAGATGAGACCTCTTTAAGGCCATTGTCTAAATCACTGACAGAACCATCAGAATTCAAAATTTATTTTCTATGTTCATAAAAATTTAAACTTGAACCAAAGGTATATTTGTGAGAGGCCCTGACAAAAATGTTCATTGCACAAACACAGCCTCAAAGCAGAACTAATTATAGTTAAACTGGTGGATTACAAGCCATGGATATGTAGTACTGTTGCTACATAAATTCAAAGAGAGTCATCTTAAGTAAGAATTACCACTCCAGCTTCTACTGAAATAACAAGTCATTCAACCTAAAACATTTCATTATTGTAGAATATAAAACTGGGTTGCAGACAAATAAAACTACAAAAGGAAAACAAATTCTGGGTAAAAAAGAAATCACACCAGTTATGAAAAACTGAATGAGTATGAAAAGAAGAGAGGTGAAATTTGTTTCCCTACAAGCTACTAATTCATACTTACTCCTTCATTTCTTTGGATGGGGAGTTACATGCAGGTAAAAATGCTGATGTGTTACTTAATTTATCCAACGTGCAGGCCGTTCCTATGGCTCTCACCACGAGTCCAGACTCTCCCTCCAAATCAAAACACTGCAAGTAACCAACAACAGCATTTCCTCGCATCTCAAGCACCTTCAAGCCAATCTTCCTTTGCAATTCGCCTACAAAACAAAAGGTAAAGAACTCATAATTGCAGTGAACTACTTCTATTCTCTTTTGTGGTCTTTGACCTCTGTTTTTGGAGTGCCAAGCAAGTCAGTAGAACAGGTAATAAATCCAATTCTACACAGCTAGGCCAAGGAGCCAGTCACAACTTCAGTCTCCTATAACATTGTGTGATACCAATGACTTACACAGCTTTTTTCCTTTTTCTCCAAATCCATTCTGATTGCCAAAACAACATGTTATGTTATTTCAGAGGGTTTTTTTCCACTAGTCTTTATTTTCAGAAGGCTTTTTTTCCTTTTTTCTACTTATTCAGAGAGAGAGAGGTCAGGATGTGTTCTAGAACTCACAAGTTTCTAAATGCTTCATATAGTTCAAGACAATGCAACACCTTTGAAATCTACATGAACAGGAAGCTATAATTTCTTTGTTTACCAATTTATTTAAGCATATTTCAAGTCAATTCATACTTTTTGCCCCTCTACTGCAAACCAAAGACTACCACTTCTATTAGCTGCACACAAGGGCTGAAAGACTGTGACTATAGGAAACTGGTCTGCCATTGATGCTTATTTAGGAGGATATCATTAAAAAATTAATTGATCTATGTAGTTGGATTGCCTTGGTAATAACTAAGGTGGAAAATATCATCTCTCTTCTTATGAAAATGAAAGATTTCCAAAATCCTCTTAACAAACTGAAAAATCCTCAGACACAAAGGATGGCCTAACAGTCCTAATGTCACTGTAGTTGAGAAATCAAGTGGAATGAAATGGTCACAGAATCATAAAATCTCCTGAGTCGGAAGGGACCCACAAGGATCACCTAAGTCCAACTCCCAGCTCTGGTTTCTACTGCTTTCTGGAAGTTTGATCTAAAATTACCAGCACAGGTTACTACTGTAAACTTCTTAACTGAAACCATGCCTATACCTGTCTTGAAAAAGTTCTAAGGTTGAGATAAAGTATGAAAGTTTCTCTTTAACATAACACATAACATGACAGAGATCCATGAAACAGCCTGGCTCACTCTCAGAACTTACAGATTTTTTCAAGATTCTTTATGTGTGACCAACCAGTAACAGTACTGCAGTATCACACATTTTATTACATAAGATGAAACAATATTGCTGTGAGTTCTTTTGGGTTTTTATCCTCTTATCTATTGCCATGAATAAAATCTAGCAGAATACTTTATCCACCTGCATTGCTTATGCATGGCAAGAAATATGCAAATGTGAATTCTGTAAACTAACATGGGGGCTGTATTAGAAAAGTGTCTTCATGTTATTTATGACAACAGTTTATTTCATTTTTTCCCTCACAATGTGCTGGCCTTCCCAATGAAGGTACTAACATTTCCATAATCTTTTATGTTGCACCACTTACTGAGGATCTCGAGGACACCTTCCACTATCCCAGGTTGCTCCAAGCCCCATCCAACCTGGCCTTGAACTTTTCCAGGGATGGGGCAGCCACAGCTTCTCTGGGCAACCTCTGCCAGGGCCTCACCACCCTCCCAGGGAAGAATTTCTTTCCAATATCCAATCTAAACCTAGTGTCAGTTTGAAGCCATTCCTCCTTGTCCTGTCACTTCAGGCCCTTGCAAATAGTCCCTCTCCATGTTTCTTTTAGCTCCTTTCAGGCACTGGAAGGCCACAATTAGGTGACCCCAAAGCCTTCTCTTCTCCAGGCTGAGTAATCCCAATTCTCTCAGCCTTTCTTCACAGGAGATGCTTGAGCAAAAATGAACCAAGCCTGACTTCAAAGAGATGGGATGAGTAACATAAGTATTGATGCACACTGTATCTGAGATAGTGTGTAATTGTTCACATCCTTCAAAACAGTTCAAAGAGGGTGAAGTTCATTACTTTAATTGTTTGAGTCAAAATTCTAGTGATACTGCTCACATGGGTGAACATCTTCAAAAAGGTTTCACAGGTTTCTTTGACCTTGCTAAAAGCAACCAAAAAAACTAGTCAGCAGTGTGGCCTCACCAGGAAAGGGGGGAAAAAAAAAATCAGTTAGAAAAACGTAATTCTCAGAAACAGAAGATACTGTGAACTGAAAATAATCAACATAACTAACAACAAAACTCACATTCAATCTTAAGCAAGGTACTTATTTAAACCCTGAACATTTTTAGAAGTAGCAATAACATTAGAGCCCACATGTTTAATACCTGACATGAGTGAAATGAGCCTTTGTCGAGCCTCATTCGATGCCCTGGGAGTACGGATTCTGTCTATCCACTGGTACTCTGGGTCCTCATTAACTACAAGTTCTTCCACAAATCCATGAATTATTACTGCTCTGTAACACTTAGGAATAGATGTAGCTGTTAAAAAATATATACATAAAAAATATAAGACATAGGTCTATGAGCCAAGAATAGCAAGAAAAACATAAAATTACACATAAAAATGATTTCAGAATGTTTTTCAGACAATTTTCTGTGAAAATGTGGACATACCCAGGCAGTTTTGCTCATGAGATCATGGAACCCTGATAAGATAACTGTCCAGTGTTCCAGTTACAGTATGTACCATTATGAAACCTTTTCACTTTGTGCCTCTTTAAAAGGATATGAACCCAAAATAACACCACGTGTATGCACAGACACTGAAATGCAACTCATGGAGATTAAAAAATCCCATCAGTTATTTACATTGTTTTGAGATATGAACAGTAAAAATGTGGTAAAAAAGAAAAGCAAACTAAACAATTCTATGCATTTTGCTTTAAGGTTATCTCCACTCAGTTTATGCAATGAGCTGGTAAGAGAAGGGAGACCAACAGAAGAGGCAAAGAAAGGAAAGGAGGAAAAAAGATTTTTGCTCAAATAAACTTTTTTCCTCTACTTACTGCAAAAAAATTTGACTCCACAGGATGACTGCCTAAATCTGTTTAAATCATTGAAGAGATCTACTTTCACCACCACATTGATCTCCCCACGTATACCTATCAATAAAAAAAACATGAAATACCAGACGTTATAACAATATAACTGTATCAATACACAACCAGACCTATAAATTATTTCCTATTATTAGTAATTAATGCCAGAGGAGCAGGAAGCCATATCCTTGCCTCTCAGGCCTGTTGCAGAAACACTGACTCAGAAGTAGTTCTGCCAAGCCTTTGAGGCTGAAGCAATGAAAGCAGTCCTCAAATGCCTATTTGCACCCACAGGACTTTATAGGAAAGATGGGACTGGGGAAAGAGAAGCCATCAGCCTCTTGATGCTGGTGGCCTCTGCTGCAGGGTGCTCTCTCTCTGAATTTCCTCCCTGAAACAATTTCAAAATTTCAATAAAGCTCCTCTCTGAAGTTCAGCCCAAGGAGAAAGATTTATGGTTCTTTCTAGAACCACAAAGTGGCACAGGAAGTGTTTGTAAAATACTTTAACTGTGACAAGAAATATATAAAAAATAAGGGTTTAGAGACCTTTTAGACAAACCTTAATTTTCAACTATGACTAAATCTTACTAGAAATGGAATATTTTCTAACACGTAACCATTCCTTTTTGACTTCTTTACTTTCCTGTCCTGAGCTTTTTCTTCTTTTTCCCCACCCAGTAACAAAATCATTTCACATATTTTAGGTTCTGATATATTGAGGACTAAACTTCTTGATGAGTCTGATCTCTAGTGTCTTCTGAAGCCTTTATCACATCAGTATATGACACTCAAAGAGCAGCACTGGATTTGTTGTTCAACTCAGATATTACTGCAATAAAATCAGCTGCTTCTCCCTTCCAAAATGCCAACAGAAAGAAGCCTTCAGTTACTATAACAGGAAATGCCTCAGGGTTATGTATTTTCACAAATAATCATGTTGAGGTGAAATAAAAAATTTTAATACAAACTTATAAAAATTGTATTTATTAGTTTTTAAGGAAGCATCAATTAATGTTTGCCAAGAGTCAAGATAATTGGAATCTGGTGCTATGAGCATGAAAATATAAGAATTCCAATTTTATTTAAATGGAAAAAAGCTGTGAAATACCAAGATATCTGGAAAAATATAGAGAAATCTAACTCTCTCTAACCTACCAGCTGTACACATCCTGAAACAAGTGTTTGCATAATTTAGCTCCAGAAGAAAATGTGTGATAGGAAAATGTGCATAGGATAAAAAGGTAATTAAAAAAATCACATGCAATATTTTCTGATATTTCTCTTTGCTGTAACTTGCTTAGATGCAAAAAATACTTTGCATCAGTTATGATGAGTATCTGGTAAACACCATTAATTATTTCCCAACAATGATTTATAATTAGCTTTTAACATTGTTAGGTCATTTAATTCACACTGAATAACAAATGAAGGGGATAATAGCAACCACAGATGTTCTGCACTAAGGTATTCAATCAGCAAGTTAATTGCTCTAAGCTGACATTGGCTCTCTGAGACAATAGCTGTTTCATTAAAATCAAAACCAAAAATATCATTAACTTCATTTTCTCATACCTTCAAGACATTCTGATGAAATCCACCTAGCACTGAGAGCACTTACTGCAGGGAAAAGGGATTTAATCCTGTTGAAGGTATCTCACATCCTGTCCTTTCATCTCAATTGAAGTTTATCCCAAATCCCAGGAAGGCACACCCCAAATAACTCCAGCAAAGTTACATTTGTTTAGCAAACACGTGGTAATTTGACAAATATGTCTGAGTCTTTTTTTTTTAAAACTGAATTTTGCAGTAAGTAGTGAAGACTTTTTCCACTTGTCACAAGTCCTACGGAAGGCGTTCTGCCAAGCACTGGTCTGAACTCCCATGCCAGAAATTTTCTCACGCCAGAAAATAATGGGAAAAAAAAAAAAGCCAAGAAAATAGTTTTCCAACTCCAAAGATAAAATTATTACAAATTTCCGAAGACGGTTTACAAGATTATAAGAAACAGATTACATTTCAAACAAGACTGTTTTAAATTAGCAAATCTTACCATGAATGGTATCATAAATTGGAAACCAGCCTGAAATAACGGTGGCTGCTTCACTATAGAGCAGAGGATCAATATCTATGTACACTTTGCCAATGGCATCATTGGCACTGTACGTATCATGATCAAGAACTGTGATCTGTAGGGGCTCATCTTGGAGCTCTTCATCGTCTACCTGGAAAACAAATATTAACATGGATTCTGAGTATTTAAAAATGTGCAGGGAAACACTGCTGAAAAACTAACACAGAAGAGAAGAGAGTTAGTTATGAACAGCGACCTGACACAGATAAATTTGTAATTTCAGTTTCCTGAAGCTAAACAACACGTTCACTTATTTTGATTTTATCCTTTAGAGACTGGTGAGATCCTGGAAACAGAGCTATCACTGGGGGAAGAACAGAAAAGCAAGATTACAGTGATTATTCATTTTTAAATTCCACAATGTTTTAAGTCCCGGTTCCTAGATTGTCCACCCATCTCCACAATACATACTGATAAATAAAAAAAAAAAAAAAAGAAAAAAAGAAAAAAAGTAATATCAAATATCTCAGAAGATTATTATACTCTGAAGTTAAGACTATGGTGTTCTCATCACTGGTCAGTGGCTTAAAAGAAGATATTTTACACAGCCTGCAGTAAAACTTCAGTAATTCTACATATGCAATTTCCTAAAAAAAGTAATAATCCATCTACAGATAACTCAACTATTATTTTTTAGGACTAAGACAGACATATCACAACATTTTGTGTTGCATGTCAAAAACCAAGAATTAAGTTTGTTAACTGCAATGACTCATGTAAGTATTTGCAGAATTGTGATATTGCCTTAGAACACAGTAAATGAACCTGAACTACACATTCAAGTGTTTTAATAATTCATTTATTCTAAACATCATCCTCACTTTTTAAGTAGTAAAAAAACGTCATAACAAAAAAGGAACATGTAAACACTTGTTCAGGGCATAATATCAAAGGACATCAACAAATTAGATCCTGGAAAGCAACAAGCAATTACAGGAAAATGTTGAGTGACCTCATTATTACATAAGGAAACGTGAAGACAAAGCGTCCAATAATTGCTGTCCAAGCTCTTTATTTTGTAATCTTCACACAGGAATTTTCCATTTTCTCCTTTGACAAGAGCATTATCTTTACAACCAAATGTAAGACTTCAAATACCAATCAACTTTCCTTGCTCAAAATTTTAAAAAAACCCACAAGAATACCTGTACTTTCATATATATGTATTTATTTATACATACTTGAACTGATGACTGTATTGAAAAAGCCTAATCCCTACTACATTCCCCCCACCCTCACTGCAGTATGCTCTTTCCTAACAGAACATTTAAGTTGGATCCAACCTGGCAAACTTTTATCTTCACAAACACTCCTAAAAAGCCAATGAGACGCCCTCAGCAAACAAGGTCTGTCTGGAGCTGGGTTTGCTGAAAAGGCTTTGTTGTGTATTTAAACACAGATACACTTCCGTGATCAAAACTCATTTTCTGCCTGAAATGCAATTATTACATTAAGGGCAGCTAAACCAGAGTGTCTATATAGGTACAGGCAAACTCTTAAATACTTACTTCAAATTTGAACCACTCGGAATTCCACTGAGGATTAAGTGATTTGGGATACACGTCTGTCTTAAATGTTGTATTTCCAAATTTCACCTAAAAATACAAACATTCAATTATCAATTAAAATTATAAAGAAATTTTGACACTCATTAAATTGACATATGCAAATAATTTCAAATACATATTTCAACAAATCATTTTCTTTTCACTGAGAGTGGCTTTTCAAATCAATGGACATATATCAGTATCCAAGTATCAATGATATTTCCAATCAATCTCTCTCTCATACTGTCATACTACTAAAATTGTTTCTTTTCCTCCTCAATCATTTGAGAGGCAAAAATATCACTTATATTGGCTATTCAAAGTCACTTGGCATACTCTCCTTGCCTTCTAGAAGGAAAAAATATTAAAAATGTTGCTAGTTTATGTCCTATTACTCTTCTGTCTAAGATTTCTCAATCAGCTTCACAGACAATTGATAAAATAAATATAAAAACAAACTGAATTTGAGAAATAGAGAGGACTACTAAAAGTTAAATATTTTCCATACTTTTATTGCTTTTTGCACCTCCAACCACATAATAACCTATTTCAGCAGTACCCATATGGTCTCCTCAGGCATCTGCTTCAGGCTATGCCCATTTCGGTTTTGTGGGGGTTTCTTGTTTGCTTTTTTAAAGTGAAACTGAATTTCTGTGATTCTCCATACATCAGGAAACCACACAGCTCCATGTAAGAGCCTTTCTTTCACTGCAGCTTTCATTCCAAACCATTCACAAACACTTGCAGCTCTCTGAATGCTGCCTCTCAAAAATATGAGCACTTCACCTCATACCAAGTACCTCATGGTACTTAAAAATACTCAAAGTTACATTTTTAAATTTATTCAAAATTCTTAAGGAAAATAATGAGTATGCTGATAGAAAAGAAATGCTGGAGTTAGAGGTGTGTAGATTCGGACAGCTGTTATCTTTTAAAAGTCTAAATGCATTTTGAAGATTAAATTTAGGCCTGGATTTGAAAACTGTGTAGAAATTATTTTAACACTTTTACTCAACACAGTATTAAGTAACCACTTTGCACATTTCAATAATATAGTGATTATTTTGCACAGGTGCATATCCCAACTCTGAAGAGATTTTGCACTTGCTTAAGTACAATAAAGGGATGTTAGCACTGGCTGTAAGGGAGCTACCAGTTATTAAATACCAGTTCTGACTCCAGAAGCTGCCAAGATGCATCAGTCTTGAGCTCCACCCAACCTATTTTAAAGTGTTATCTTGGGAGTAAATCAGTTCCCTTAGAGCTCCAGGCAGTTATAACTGAATTTCCCCATACTCCAGCTAGTTCACTGGAGCTTGTAGGGATAATCAAACACCACACTGCTGTCCACTGTGCAAAGTTAAAAGCATATTTATGGAAGAAATTGTAACAAAATTGGCTGAGCTGGGACAAGTATCATTGTTCTCACGCTGGTGAACTCCAAGTTTTGCATAACCTGAGCCAAGTAAGAGCTCTCAAGTCTCTTCTCGTTTTCTTTTCTAGTTCTAAGTTTATATTGCAATATTTAACAAGGAAATTTAATGCTAGTAAACAACCAGAGCTTTAACATGTGCATTTCGTTTTTAATTAAGGCAAAACACATGGTAAAGTTTTTCAGCAATCTCACACGGAAAAATAAAACACTAGTTTCAAGCTCAATTTATTTTGAAATGAATCTCACCTGCTGTATTGCCTACTCCACACATGAAAAGGGTAGTTACTCCACACTGTTCCTAAGTAACAATCCTACAAGCAAAGCCCCCATCTGTATATTTCTTTAGACTTATTTGTGTCAAGACACTCATGGAACTGCATGTTAACCCAGCTAAGCAAACTGATCTTGATGAAAATTTTTATTTTCCTTTTTTGTCACTCTAGTATTTTACTATATGAATTTCAAAAATCTACTTTTCTACACAGACAGTATGGTTAGGAACAAGTAACCCACAGAAGAGGAGAGCTGTTTCTCCTAACACAGAGTAAAACCAGGCCACGTGAAACTCAGTGAACTGTATTTCTTAGTCCTGTTTTCCCTGTCTCCTGGTAGCAAGCATCAGAGTTGTAATTTTAAACTGGATTAATAGGCAACCTACAAGAGAAGCTTTTATAAATTAAAACCTGAGCAGTGAAACAGCTGACAAAACAGTGAAATGCTAAGTTTCATGTAATAAAATAGAATGATGTACTATTTCAGCTCCACTGAAAAGCTGAAAAACACCTTCACTTTATTACCAGCTTACTTTCCCATTAAGCAATGCCCTTAGAGTCTAACATCAACCAAATTTTCAAGTACCAAATGAAAACAGGACTTACACATCCCAAATGTATTTTTATATTAATATTACCATATTTTTCAGTGTATAAAGCTCTAGAAAGGCATTCTGCCTTTCTACCTTAATTCTAGTATTGTGCCAACCCCAATCACTATTTGTGGTACAAGACAAGCATTTTCATAGCACATCATTTTTAAATAGCTGTCATTTTTCTGAGAGTATGATTCCTGCACCTATGGAATGCTTCTGAAATGTTCTAAGTCATCCATATTGGAAATAATGAATCAAAAACCATAATGATCATGTAACAGAAATAACAGAAGTCATTGGAAGGCTTGTGTTGGAAGGGACCTTAAAGTCCATCTCATTCAAACCCCTCTGCCATAGGCAGGGATGTCACCCATTGGCTCACGTTGCTCAGAGCCCCCTCCAACCTGGGCCTTAAATAATTCCACTTATTTTGCACTTCAGCTTATTTTACAATGCTATCCTGAGAAACACCCTACATATTGCCTGTTAACTATATGACTGTAAAGAAGGTTGAAGTTAGATACTCTGGGTTCAATAAAGTGATTTAAACATACAAATTATATCAAATATTTGTTGACTAAAAGCCTCTTTTGAAAATATTTTAGTATTTCAAACGTTTTAATGGAAAGATGAGAACTGGCCTTAAAAGTAATGCCTGTGCAACCGCTCATACATTCAGCAATACAACTGACTTAAAGATGATTTTATTACTTCTCCATCCTCCTTACAACATGCCTAATCACAGAATCAATTAGGCTGGAAAAGACTTCTGAGATCGCCGACTCCAAGCTATGACCGACCACCACCATAACAACCGCACCACGGCACCGAGCGCCACGTCCAACCTCTCCTTAAACACCCCCAGCGACGGCGACTCCACCGCCTCCTCGGGCAGCCCGTTCCAAC
>VZRO01000605.1:152545-173442 GCA_013397915.1 Daphoenositta chrysoptera | reverse complement strand
AGCCGGGAATTGCCGGGGCTGGAAGGGACTCTGGAGAGCGTTCGCTGCGACTGCCTTGCCGAGGCGGCGTCACCCAGAGCAGGTGACACAGAAACGCGTTCAGGTGGGTTTGGCATGTCGCCAGAGAGGGAGATTCCGCGCCCTCTCGCTGCAGCTGTGCCACCTTCAGTGTAAAGAAGTGGTTCCTCATATTGAGATTAAACTTGTGTTTTGCTTTATGGGCATTGCTCCTCGTTTTGTATCTGGGCACCACTGAAAAGAGTTTGGCACCGTCCTCTTGGCACCCGTTTGAGATATTTATATGCATTAATGAGGTCGCCTTTCAGTCTTCTACAAAAAAAAAAAAAAAACCAAAAAAACCAGGCCTAGCTCTCACAGTCCCTTCTCATTAGAGATGCTCCGTACCTCTCATCCTCTTTCTTACCCTCTGCAGCACCCTCTCCAGCAGCTCCTTGTTTTTCTTGCGCTGAGGGGCCCGGAACTGGACACAGCACTGCCCGAGCAGAGGGTGGAGATCGCTCCCCTTGCCCTGCCGGCCGCCCTTCCCGGTCCGCCCGGGACACCACTGGTCCTCGGGCTGCAGGGACACGCTGCCGCCTCACGGCCGACTTGTCCCGCACCAGGACTTCCAAGAGCTGCGGGTCACCCCCGCCTGTGCCGGTATTTAAGGCTGTCCCGCCCCAGTCCGGCCCCCAGGCCCGCCCTCACGGAGCCCCTCACGCACCGCCCCTGCCAGGCTCCAAGATGGCGCCGCGGCCGCGGGGCGCCGCTGGTAAAAGCCGAGCGCCGACTCTTGGATGGGCTCCGCTGTGGGGCGCTGCCCGGGGCAGGCTGAGCGCCGAGCCATCGATGGGCGGGAGGCGCGGTCCCGGCTGCGGCGGGAGGGGCCGGGATCGCGTCCCGGTTTGTGTCCCGCTGGAGCAGCCCCGGGTGCTCTGCCTTCCCGAGGAAGGAGTCTGCGATGAATACCTGTTAAAAGGGAGCGTGGAGCACGCGTGCATCCCCAGACGCTCGGTGGGAGTGTCCTGTAAAGCGTTTAAATGCAACACCAACAGCCCTCCGCCCCCTCCACCCCGTGGGTTTGGCTTTGTTTTCTTAATCGAAAGACAAACTTTTACAGTATTTGAAGAATTATGGATGGGTTATACGGAATTTGTTATCAGAAATAGGATTTGATATGGTTCTTGCAGCCAGGATGTCACTTTCTGGTGCCTGAAAAAGCTCTTTGTTTAGGCAATAGCACTGTGGGAGCTTGGCAAAAAGCAGAGGAGCAGCGCCAGGAGTTGGATCAGGTGTGGTCCTGCAGGTGGGGTTATGGAACTGGGTTGTGTGAGATCCTGGGGGATGTGGGTTGTGCTGCCGGTGTGGTCAGGAGCAGGAACATAAAAGAACCCCTGTGTTTTGGTTAAGCACTCTCCAGGTGTTGAGCCAAATAGTAGATCTGCTATAAGGGATTATTTTCCCTTCTTCCTAAACTTACAAAAAGGCTAAATAATGTTATGGGCTAGAATGTGATACTCCAAACAAACCATATGACTGAAAGGCAGCAGTGTGTGGTGTAGGGAATTAAGATATAGAAGATCTTTGGCTGTCTGTCCTCAGGCTGCCTGCAGTTAGTCCCACCAACACAGCACCTTGTCTCTTGGGCTTGTTTGGGGGTTACCCTTGGAACAATCCATACTGTTGCTAGTATTCATCATATCCAAGTAAATTATGAACAGGCTAAATGCTTGTTTTTAACTCATCCATCCCTGTTTAACTCATCCCTCCTTTTGGATACTGTAATGAGACTGGCCAGCAGGAAGGGACCTTGGAGTGCTGGTTGACAGCAGCTGAACATGAGCCAGGTGGGCAAGGGCCAGTGGCATCCTGACCTGGATCAAGACTAGTGTGGCCAGCTGGACCAGAGCTGTGACTGTCCCCCTGCACCTGGCACTGGTGAGGCCTCACCATAAACCTGGTGTTCAGTTTTGGGCCCCTCAGGACAAGAAGGACATTGAGGGGCTGGAGTGTTTCCAGAGAAGGAAACAGCTTGGGAAGGTTCTGGAGCACAAGTCTGATGAGGAGCAGCTGGGGGAGCTGGAGGTGTTCAGCCTGGAGAAAAGGAGGCTCAGGGGAGACCTCATCACTCTCCACAACTCCCTGACAGGAGGGTGCAGCCGGGGGGGGTCAGGCTCTGCTCCCAGGGAACAGGGACAGGGCAAGAGGAAACGGCCTCAAGCTGTGCTCAGGGAGGTTCAGGTTGGGCATCAAGAATTGCTTAGTGGAAAGGGTTGTCAAGCACTGGAACAGGCTTCCCAGGGAGGTGATGGAATCCCCATCCCTGGAGGTGTTCAAGAAATGACTGGATGTGGCACTTGGTACTCTGGTTTAGTTGACAAGGTGGTGATGGGTAAAAAGTTTGACTCAATCTTGGAGGTCGTTTCCAGCCCTTGATCCCACTACACTACTTGTGAACACAACCATTCTGAACTTCCCTGTTACAGTACAAAACCACTAGCAGATGGGACTACAGGAAACCCCAAACATTCCCTGTTGTCTGTGTTAGATACAGCCCTGTTTGGCATTTTTTCATTTCTGGTGCACTGCTTTAGAGCCCAAGATTGAGGGAATGTAAAATAAATTCTGGACTTCAAACAAGTAAAAACAACATAAAAATAAACTTTGTCATGTGTTCTTTATTTCTGATAAAACTTCTGTTTATTTGCTGCTTTTGCTAACTAGCTTTATGAATGTTGCCTAGTGAACTTCTCCCTCTCTCTGAGATTATGAAATACAGGGGTTAATGCAATGCATATTTCTTTCTCAAAAGATTTCTGAGGATCCAGCTTTTTCAATGGAAGATTCTAGTAGTCAAAGGACTAGAAATCAGGAAGCACCTATTTTGGAAAGCCAGTTCCGATCTGTTTTTTAGATACTTGGAAAGATGAGTTAGATATGATTTAATGCATTAAGAAACCTGCTCTGTGTATTAGACCTGCCTTGGGGCTGAGGATTTTCTGTACTGGCAGAATGAGACCTGTCTTTCCATAAATTAGCATGTCACTTCACACATTTCCTGCCAATGGCATTCCAGTTCTCTAGGGCCAGCAGGGACTTGTGAAAGGTAGCAGGGACTCAGCTGAAAGTAAACTCAGACCCCTCGAATTTATAAACTACTTGAGGCTTCCAAAATAGCATTAAATTTTCATCAGTTTTAGGCAAACATAATGGATATACTGGAAACTAAAGCTATAATATGTACATGCTCAGTAATATGCATGCCAGAACTCCACAGAAAATACTAAAAGCTGTATTTTCATCATAAGTAAAAAAAAAAAGATGTGATATTTGACTTTGCATTTCACTTTGCTTCTTGCTGAGTTTTTTCCCTTCTGCTTAGTAGTGATCTTTTAGTAAGTCATGACAATAGAAGTCCTGTTTCAGCAAGATAACCACTGCAATATGCTTAAAGAATGGCATTATCTTACTTGAGCAGGTATTGTTATGCATTAAATGGTACTGTAACTCAACTGAAAAACCAAGAATATTGCTAATTACAATATTAAAGGCATCTCGTGTGGAACAGTGACTGTCAGAAAAATAGGAGAGTTTTTTGTGGGAGAGTTTGCCACTTAAATGTAATGACCCATATGTCCCTTCTTTTTCAGTTTTAAGTAAGACAGAGAGAGAGTTTGTGATAGACATGCATGTTGAACCTTAATTTGGAAATTGATACTTCAAAGATAAGGTTTTCCTTGTAACTTCAGTCTGCTGACCCATCACATCAGGGTAGGTTTCAATTATATTGGTTTACCAACCTTCAAGATACAGATTAGAAGGTGGTGGTCTAGGTTTTCCTCAGGTTACAGCAGGACCTGGGATGTGGTGGGCTGTCTCTTATCCACAGGGAAAAGTGCTTTTGGATTATATTGCCTTGAGTTGATTTAAACAGAAATGAATGAAGAACTTTTTGGAGGGGCTTTAGTTTGTTGAAACACAGAAAAAGTGCTGTTTATCTCTGGTTCACAGGAGATACTGGCTCCATTTCTACTGCAGTTACTGCTGTCAGGAAAATTAATCCACAAACACCAGAGGTTTATGTCCAAAAAGGAGGCAGAGGAGTCCTGTTACTTTATTGGAATAAAGGGAGAGGCCATGGGGCATTCCCCTGGGGTCTCTCCAATTGTTAGAGGACGCAGCCTCCTTTTTATCCTGATTTCCTGGCTGAATTTCCCCCTCTCTCTTTCCCCACTGGCTGAGGTACTTGAGAGGTACAGACTCCCTGAATTGCCTAATACAGACCCCCTTCTAATATAAACCCCCCTTTTTTCTTTTCCTATGGGATTTCTGGTTCTTTCCATTGCTTCTTTCGTCTCTCAGTATCTGTCTTTACCTATCAGCAGACCCGCGGTTTGTTTGTAAAGACAAATCTCTCTCATTCCTTTCACTGTCACAAGTAGTCTCTGAAACAGGAATCTTTCAGCTATCATCAACACAGGAAACTGCAGTGTCAGTTTTGGTTTCTGGAAAAATCCCTCTGTTTCTCCGTAAAACTAAGCACACTTTTCAAATCAATCTGGCTTAAATCTGGTGGACACCAGTCCAAAAATATTTTTAATGATGCTCATAGGGGTTCTGTATCCAGAGTGATGGATCCTTAATAAAGGACCTCTGCTTCCCAGAAAAAACCCAAACTTCTTCTGCTCTATATGTGCTGTGCTGTGTGCCCACTGCAAGGATTTTGATAAGGGCAAAATCCCACTCACTACTGTTTATAATTGCCTGTATATATCTGATTGACATTGCAACCATAATCCCTCTCATTAGATTAAAAGATGGAGTGAAATCCTCTGTCAATAAAATCAGTAAGGTGAAAATGTCTCCCTGAAATGAAGATATGGAGTTTATTACGAACAAGTCTTCATTACTGAGGCTTCTGATTCACACTGTAGTTAGACTGTCTGTTCCTATTTACTGGAACAAAATCCTGCTACCAGAAGAATCTCTAATATAACAGGTGTGTGATAAGGGAAGGATGGAAGCCTGAGCAGGACTAATTCAAACTTGACATATGTACTTCATTTTGATTCTGAATTACCATTACCCTAACACTGCCAGTTCTACCACTAAATCATTGCCCTAATTCCACATCTAAGTGTCTTTTAAATATCCCATACTATGTATGAAAAAACTTATCCAATGAACTTCAATTCCAATAATATTCAAAGTAATATTCCCATGAAGATCTAGTGAATTGAATAAAGCCTGGTTGTCCTTTAAGGTAAAAAATAAGCCAAGAATTATTCTCAAGGCTTACATTAAAGAGGGTAAAAATAAAACCCATATGTCATAGTCCTACAATTATATTTCCGATTTTTTTATGTACACTTGTTTCCTGTATATCAAGTGAAAGTATTTCCTTTGGAAATGAGATCTCAACATTTTGTATTCTTCTGAATATGACACCTTTCCAACAGTCTACTCATGTCAATCTTCTGTGGACTTCAGCAGTTTGGGGTTTGGTCCATATCAAGCAATTTGTAAAAATAGAGACCCACTGAAATAATAATAATTGTAATTCTGTTTCATTACACTATTGCAGCGTGAAGGTCTCGATTTCCATCTAGACTTGAAAGAAACTGGATAAAATAAATATTCACTAACACAGGAATTAATGCAATTGCCTACAGGGGGAATCAAACAACTGGATCTGATGCCACGTTCTCAGCCAGTAATTTGATATAATTTCTCTTTCTCGCAGTTCTGTGAGGGAAATAACATTGCATGTGACTTGCTGCTTTTTATGAGTGGCAGTGGCATAATTGGGATATCAGTTCACAGAGATTGAACCAGATACCATGTGCACATGCTCTAGCAAAGATATTGAGTTACAAGCAGTAGAATAATTATAGCTTCTCAGAGTCCTTCCCATGTAGAAAGCCCTAGTTAATTAGTCAATACCTAGTAAATAATTTAATTAAATGTAGTTGTCAGCAGCAGTATTTATAGCATTAAAAATGAATAGTCCTTCAGTGACACCTTCAGCATTTCTGCCTTTTTTCCTTTTAAGGGTTGAGACAAATGAGATGTTTAACTGTGTCAGTAATATGTATTAGCCTTCCACAGTTATTAAAACAGTTATATTTGCTGGTTATGTTATGTTATGTTGGTATTTTCCTTTTTCCTGTCCAAATGCACTAAATAGATCGTTTATTCAGGTCCCACATCAAGACATGGACATATTGATGAATGTATATAATTAAATATTGAAATTGCTGTCAGGATGAAAGGGGAGGATCCTGCAATTTTGAAGTAGATTAATGCTTATTAAAGCCATTGGCCTTGTATGTCTCATCAACAACTGTGGCACAGGCAGCAAGAGCACATAAGTGCTGCTCCACAGGTCAGTCTGTGCTGCCATGGAGATTATTTTACCTGCATAAACTGTCTTTAGAATAGTCTTCAAGATACTTCACAAGATATGCAAGTTATTTTCTGGTGCATTAAAGATGTTAAATTGGATTATAATCAAAACAATAAATCTTTATATTCTAAAACATGGAGTGAGTGCAGTTCTTAATAACCACGTGATGCTTTTGAACATGATGTGTTCCGTTTGAAATGGACATGGTGATGTGAGTTACTAAACGTTAAAGTATAAAATATATAAAAAATAAAGCTCATTAACAAAGCAGACTGCTGAGTTTTGGTTTTAGCAGCATGTAATGCCTCACATCCAGCTTCTTACAGAAGTGGAATTCAGGTTTGTGTCTACACAGTGATAGCTATTTGTTGTCAAAACATGATACAGAGGGGTTTGTGTTGTGCCAAACCAAAGGAGACTGAAGAGGCTCAGGATCTGAATTCTGAGTCTTCTTATCCATGGCTGAGGGGTTAATGGATCAAGATGAATAATTCTAACAAAGCAAATAATTCTTTTTAGACTTACCTTTATTCCTGAATGTATTCCCACCTGAGGTCAGAAGGAAATATCAATTCACAGAGAAAGCAGAAAAGTTCAAGAACTGCAGAATAACCCCACAAACCTTTTAAAAACTCTTAATTTATATATAGCTGTGGATTCATAAAACTGAATTATGTACAGTGGAAAGAATATAGATGGTCTTGGTACTGATCATTCCTTATTATCCAAAGGGAATTAATCCAGCTCACTTTCTTAATTATTAGCCATTTGAACAAACTGCTTACCATCTTAATTCTCAAGTAAAAACTCTTGTCCAGGAAAAGCTGGCTAAAGGAGAAGCCTATCATCGGTGCTTGTTCTTTGAGTACTGTCTTAATTCATTCCTGACAGAGCTTCGTTCAGTGCTGCATTTGACCCTGTTAACAGCAATTTGTGGGGCTTTTGAAATGCAAGGACAGTGTCTTCAAACTGCCTTCAAAGCACAAAAATTCTCATTCATCAGGCCTGTGCTGCCTTTCTCTGCTTTTATGTATGGAAGAATTATGATCATCACCTTGGAATTTCTTGATAGCAGCTGAGGGAGACGCTGCTTTGATTTTCTTAGCCCAGATTGTTATGAACAGCATGACTTGAGAAGTACTTGCTAAATAAATTGCTTAATTATACAGAAGAATCCTGCAAAATGACTTGTGTCTTCCTAGCACCAAAGCACCTAGCAGCTGGAAAAATTCTACCAAAATTAAAAATAAACTAATATTTAACACAAGATAAGGAGACACACTACTGTATTTTAAGAAGTAACAAAAAATCCCTCTCTGCAGTAGCTGAGAGTTTTCATGTACACAAGTATTATGATTGCCATCCTTTTAAGAACTGTATCCTACAGTTTAGGCTCATGGAGTAAGAAAGATCTCTACTATCTTGCCGTTATTAATATAAGGACTAAGAACAGACCATCCTTTGCTAATTTTAGTAGTCTGAAAAAGGCAAGGAGAAATAAAAATATTCCAGTACACCCACCCTCATTTTTGAACATGTTCACTAAATTTGAGTCATAATTTTACATTCCCAGTCTTGAGATGTCTCACAGATGACTTTTGAGTAGTATGAAAACCTACTGGGCTTCCTGATTTTATTGCTGTGAGTGCTGAACCCTCCAGTGCAGAAATTTGTGTAATCAGTTTGCAAAGGACAACCATTCCAAGAATTTGTTGCAAAGCATAGCTGTGATCTGTGTGAAGGCCTCATTCTAAATCCGAAGAGTTAACTGCCTGTACCGGTTTGAGGCAAATTTGGAGGAAAATATCCTCTGATAGAAAGCAGATTACAGCCACCTCTCCCCCAACCGGGTTTGAGAAAAAAGAATTTTTCCTTGGAGGAAAGTGAAGGGAAAAAAACTATTATTTAACAAACACTCAGGAAAAGAATAATAATGCTAAATAATAAAATCTCTTGCTGTGGAGAGAAACCTGGGAAGATTTTAGAGTCCTTCTGTGGGTGTGGCCTCTCTCCTTCTCCTTGGAGCTGGGTCGGCCTGGGCCCCCTCTAGGCCTCAGTGGAAAGTTCTCCCAGTGTGTTCTGGTATCGTTGAACAGTCCAGAAGAGAAGAAGAAAAAGCCGAAGTCCCAGGAAAAAAAAGCTTAGCTCTCCATCTCTCTGTTCTGAGAAAAGGAGCCAAGAGCAGGGAAAAGGCAGAAGGTGCTTTCTCCACTCTTCTCCCCACAGCAGCAATGCCAAGAGAGATAGCGTCCTTGAGAGATAGTGTCCTTGGAGCACAGAACTGCTTTGAAAAAGTTTGTCTGGCTTTTTTTTCTCTCACACCCAGTTTTAAAGGCACAGAAAGGCACAGAATTCATCTTCTGGGCATAGAGTGGTCATAGGGGATACACGTCATAAAGTCACCCCAAGACACTGCCTTAACCTGGAGTTTCCTATCTGTGGCCTTCCTTTCCAGCGATTTTCCGTTTATGCCAGAGATTATCTCAAAGCACTAGGTTAAGTTTCAGTGCCTCAAATCAATAGATTAATCACTTCATCAGCCTCCACTTCATTTTGGAGGATTGTTTTGAAATTAAGACAGATCTAATATTATTTTAACCTTGTTTTTGTTTGCACGTGTAGGGAAACAGCTTGATAGCATCAATCTTCAAGTTTAAAAAAGCACAAACTGTCTCAGATAACATTTGAAACATTTTTCTTGTGTATCTGCCATGTACAATCTTGCTTAATAAACACATGCATGTAAGGGCTTGGTTTTGGTTTTTAAGTATCTCTGAGATAAGACAACATGTGAACTATCCCAATAGATGAGTTGTACTGCAGATAGATTTGAATTTATGTGTAGCCACTGATGTGGGGTTGGTAGTTGGTGTAGTCAGACTACTCAAATTCCACGAGCTGAGTTAAGGCCTAGGGGAATCTCTGCTAGAACTGTCTGGCTTATCCATTAGTAGGAATTCTCATTATGTTATGAAGTATTTGACATGCACACACACAATCTGTGTAACTGTCATGGGCTCTGATATTCCTCTGAGCCAGGAATCCTTAGCGTGGTGCCTTAGACAGATGAGAACATGGGAGAGAACCGAGAGGCAAAATATCTTTGGGATTGATGCTACCAATGTGGGGTACCAATAGAAAAGTGTGGAAAGGATGATGACTCCCCCTGCCATTTTAGATATTTGCCTGTGCTTTGTAATTCACATCTTCCAAGGTTTTTTGCTCATCAGGGATTGTAGGATAAGCATAAAAATGGTTTCCATGGACACTTTTTGTTATCTGCTTGCAGCAGAGAAGTAACAGCTCAGTCTTTCAGATGCAGGTTTTGCAGCTCTGATCTTCCCCAGCCTGTAACTGAGGCTGTGTTATCAGAGCAGGCTGTTAGAGAAGTTGTATTTCAAATCTCTGCGAGAAGTTGTATTTCAAATCTCTCTGTGATACTGAGTGGCTCCCAAAGGGAAGGGAACCTTCACCTCATAAACCTCAGATATGTGTTACTGTTTCATTTTCTGTTCGTGGTGGTAGACTTTTTTTTCACACAGCCATTGAAAATTACTTTGTTATGTAGTAAAATGCAATCCACACTCACTGCTTTGTACACTGGTGGTATCTAAATTGTGATGAACAAAATCAGGTAGTTGAAAAGTGCAGCTAAAAAGTAATCTGGAAAAAGAATAATTCTGTTATAACCACATGGTCAAATGCAGAGAAGTGTCAAAACTCTTAACTAAGGGTGGGCTGGATGTACATGGGGTTATGCTTCTCTGCATAACCCTCCTCATTCCAAATTACAACAACTGAAAATAGTGGGATGCTGAATTTATAGTACAGCTCTAGCATTCCTGGGAATGTCTGGTATTCCTTACAGATATTACACTACCCAGCATTAAGAAGCCTGCTATTTTTGATTCAGTCTGGAAGAGGACAGAGTGATTAGGATTCTTGCATTTTAACTATGCTTGTTGATTGGTTGGTTTGGGGTTTTTTGTTTGTTTATTTGTTTGTTTTGTTTTTGTTGGTGGTGGTTTGTTTGTGTTTTTGAGGTGATTTGTTGTTGTTGTTCTGTTGTTGTGCTGGTTCTTTTTTCTAATTGAAACATTTCTTGTCCCCACTGCTCATATTTGAAATCTGTTTTAGGACCTCTGTGCATGATTAGAAATTCCGAGCTAGAACTCCAGTATCAGTTTATGCCACATTTATTTTTTGCTCACTAATGTTGTTTTATAGCCTAAATGTATATTTTGTCTTCAGGATGCATCTGTGCAGAAACTTGTGATGAATGGTTCTGTCCACACACAGCTCTTCTGGTACTAGGTGGAACCAGCCAAGCTACAGACTTCTCTTACAAGAGGATGGGAGTCTCCATTGACTTTATTATGTTATTATCCTTTATCCATACTTGTTTTGGTTTTCTGTTTTGTTTTATAATATATGAGACCAGAATAGGACGTGATGTTTCAGATGAGGTCTCAACAGTGTTTGTACTACAGTCCCCCTACTTCTTTACCCCATGTACCTCTGGATTTTCAGGTAGTCCCTGCTGTGAATACTTTTTTTATATATCCTGGCATTCCTTCTGCCTTTTTGACACGTGTATTATATTAGTGAAACAGCCAAGTTTCTAAAAACAGAGTAATGCCCATTGACAGTGCCATTATGAAAACAGAGGTATAGAAACTAAAACCTAATCTATGTGTGTTCTACACATGCAGCACCAGTTGATGAACAGCTGGGCTTGTGCATGAAAAAAATACAGAGAATTATCCCTCTGGGGACCTGGATTTCCTCAGCAGCCCCCGGAGGGCTGGGGAGCTCATTAAGGCAGCAGAAAGGCTTGGTGACAGGGCTCTGTTTCCCTCAGAACTCCATGCCAACGTGCAGCAGCATTTGTTCTGAATACTCAATGTAGGAAGAGGTTCTAATTCTTACAGAACACCAAACCAGGAAATTTAAAACATACTAAAGGTGGCTAAATGAATATTTTAGCATCCTTTTGAATAGATACACAATGCAATATGTGGGTCTCACTGTAAATTTCTGCAGTGGTGTGTTTGCAGGCCCGGTGGCTTTCCACCACAGACACCAAAAATAATCTGATGCCAGATGATATCAGTGATCCACTCTTCTATTACCAGCTGTATCCAAGAAGCAGAGGCTTCCAAAAACAGGTGAACATATTTTAATATTCCCTAAAAATATACAGTGTGCAATAAAAAGGTTCAGAAGAAAAAATTCCCTCCTGACTTTTGGCAATGTATTTTATACTATATGAGAATGAGATTTAATCACCTTTATCTTAATTATCCTTAACTTGGTATGTGCAATAACTGTGTGTATTACTATCAGCTATGAAATTATTCAGCCACAAAATTTACCTAAACTGCCCAAAGCACTATTTTCTACATGCCTATCTCAGCTAAAATGCCTTTCTTTAATTTATTCTAAATTCATTTGACATAAATTTTATTGCTCGAATTCCTTGTTTTGCTGATAAGGGTCATAGAAGTAATGGAAAAGGTTTCCATAGGCTATACCTATGGAAACAGCTTATCTTATTTTTTAAATGCCTGTACTGCTTTCACTCACTTTGTGTTCACAGGGGACACATTTTCCTCGAGTAAAACTGGTATTACCTTCGGGGTTTTGTAAAACAGGGTCATAGACATAAGAAGTGCTTCTCCATGGCTGCTTCTGTGCCTATTTCAGCTGCTTCTTGAACTTCAAGCCAAAGGTTCTCTATCAGGCAGATTTTCTATCGTCCCCACCCCCCCTCAACCCCCCAATTAAGGTTGTGTTTCCCAAGACAGTATTCAAAAACCCCAAACCCTGTACCAAGTACATTTCCTTTTCTAACCTATTTCTGATCTTGTTTATGCTTTCAGCAACTGCATCAAAAGTGTGCTGTGTTCTTGTACTTGTGTCCTACTCTGTGATCCTTCCCATATGAAATTCAGATTTTGCCAGGCTCTTTTGACCAGGTGAAACCTCTTACTTGTGATCTTTTCTGTCCAAGAGAAGCCTCGCATTTTTTTTTTAATGAAAACCTCTAGTGAATTATGAGGATCAAATTTGAACAGCTAACTGAGGAAAGAATGCTGAAAAACACCACAAAGATAAAAAGGGCAAGTTAAAATACAACAGAGAAGAGCAAAAGCCCAGAATATTTCTGGAAGTAATTAAGGAGTTTGCTTTATAAAAGAGTAAGCAAGGGAGATGTTATTACAGGGAAAATAGTCTTGGACAGAGGTTTAGGTTTTGGCATCAACTTTCTTGGTGGAAAAGTTTTCCTTCTTGGTGGAGGAAATGCAAATTCCTGACCAGCAGAAAGTGAACTACCAGTAAGCTGTGACCTTAAATTCATCAAGGGATTATTTTTTTCATTTTTTTTTTTTTTTTTAGTGGATTCTGAAGGTTCAGATAACTGGGTTTATTCTACTTCCTTCATCAGAGTGTGGTGCTGCCTTGTAAGAAAGGATCTGATTGAGGCTGTGGCAGATCTGGTTTGGGGACACTTTAAGAATCACACAGAAGTTGACCTTGAGCCAATGACTTTATGCAACTTAGCAAAGCAAAGGAAGACAATGATTTATTGAACTAGAAGTGATTGTCCCAGAGCTGCTATCTCACGAGTTCCACTTATCCACCACTGAGGGTCTATGAACAGCATTGCAGGTTTTTATATAAATACATAAATCTGGCCAATTAATCCATGAGATGGTGGCATCAGTCAATCTACCCCTCTAACATCCCTGCAGTATTCCTGCTTTTGTGTACTTGTGGGTTTTTACCACTTGGAGCTTCCTGTTCCCAAAGACAGTAGGAAACAAATACTTGTAAAGGTAAGCAGGGAGTTCAGTGTTCACTGAATGGTTTGGAAGCATTTTTGTCATTTAGTCATCATAAAAAGACCAGTGGAAAGCTTTTAGCCTTTCTCTTAGTGATACATTTTGATAACATGATCAATAACTACATATTAATGGCTTCCCGCTGTTGCTTTCCACTGTAAGTATTTGCTGGAGGGACCAGAAAGATTATTTCCTGTAAAAAAAAAAAAAAAAAAAAAAAGAAAAGAAAAAAAAAAAAAGAGAGGAAGAAAGATGATTATCAGGAAAGCTATTAGAATGTAAAGCACTTCTAGAGAAACTAAAAACAAATCTCTCAAGTTCCCTACTTTTTTGCATTATAATGACTCGTAGCAGACATTCAAAAAAGCTGCTGACTGGCTGCTTTGCTCCCTCTAAGCATTCCTTTAATGCTGAAGATTAAATAAATACATTGCTGCAAAGCATGAGCAAGTAATTTTTTAAAATTATTATTGTTAAGAAGAGGGAGTTGGATTAGAAAAAGTCATTCCTCTGAGAAGTAATACCTCCAAAATAATCTTTCAATGAAAACCAAAAAAAACAAAACAACAAAGGAAAACCAAACAATACAAAACCGGAAAGAGTCTTAATTAGCAGAGCTAGCTGACATGCTGTTCTTTAAAAGTTAAAGATGTACATCAGTTGGAGATAGGATATCAAATATCAGTAGGGAGAGCAGCAGGAAACTTTTTCCACTGGATGAAAGGGATAAAAAGAAGAAAAACAAGTCGCAGTTGCAGGAACAGCTGACTAAGCTCCTGACATACTTGAAACAGCCGATTGTAACAAATAACAGGGAAAACAGTATCTTCTAAACAAAAATTCTCCTCCCTTGGAAACTTAAAATCTAGATAAAAATGTAACTATCAGAATAGCATTGAAGCAAAAGATACACGGATCACAAAGAAACAAAATGCTGCAGCTGGCGATTGCTTGCACAAGATTTTCTCAGTACTCTGGGTGAACCTCAGCCTTCAAGGATTGCGGGCAGGGAGGCCCAGCTGACATAGAAATGCAAAATTCCTGTGAATGAGAAAGAACCAGAGGCATGGCTCCACACCTCTGGTGCTTTTGGCGGGGGGAGAAGGGAAGCCAGAATGAATATTCTTTGCTTTACACATGTTAAAAGCTTGGTGGATTAAAAAAACCACAAACCTTACTGGTATGTCACATCTTCAAGTGCAAAGACTGCAGAGTTGGATCTGCTACACAATCCAAAATATTTTAAGGGAAGAGAAGAAAGAAACAGAATCTAGGAAAGCTGGTAAAGATTAAGAATATGTGTTTGTTTACACTGCAGTGATATTTCCAGTTCTCTTTCAAGATGTTTTGATAAAACTTACACTCTGAATTTCACTTGCAGTGCGAACTCTTAGTAAGACACGATGTTCTTGTAGCAACTCTTGATACCTTTCTCCTTGATTACCCTCCTGATTGCTTAATGCTGGTTGTCCAAGCTGCAGGAACCAGGGAAGCAATTCTCCCCTGCAGTCCTCTGTGCTTCCTGTGGCTGTTGAACTCCATAACCCTATGGAAGGAAAGACAGAGAATTGGCCAAAGTTTGGCCCTTTACCTTTGGTATAGTTGCTATAATTTTATTCTATTTTATTTATTTTTTATTATAATATTGTTTTACTTTCCCAAGAGGAATACATAGCTTTATTATCCTTAAACCTGAAATGTAATTTAACTAATTTTCCAGGATCTCCCTTAAGAAAAATATAAATGAAGCTGACTAATATAGACATTTTCTATGCTTAGTGACAGTTGCAAACAGACAAGTCTGTAAAAGATATTTACAGCCTCTGATTAAATATCAGGCTGTTCTGAGCTGTTCTTGTCTTGTGCCCACGATACTTCTTTGCCAGCCCTCTGAGAATCAACGCCTTGGAAGTAAATAAAATCTCTAAGGTGAATAATGAAATAATCCTGAAAACAATAATAATAATCTGTAGGGCTTTCAAAAGCAGCCTGAGATGATGACCTACAGATTGTAGGCTCCACCTGTTCAGCAACTCCCAATTATAGGATTTAAAACTATCTCTGGGATTTAAAGACCTAGTGAAATTCTAAAGTTGCTCCTTCTTAAGTCATTAATGGAGGGCAGACACAAAATCTGGTCACATTAACCTTATTTCTGTAGGAAATGGGCTATGAACAAGGTTGGAAGTAAGGCCTAGAGAAAAGGTGCACACAGGGGCACCAAAAGAGCATCTGGCTTGGAGTCTGCTGGACACACAAGCCTCAGCACACGAGCTGGAATGCTGATGAAAAGGTTGTGGTGGTGTTGCCCCAGAGTCCTCCTGGTCACCTGTCAATTTAATGTAAAGGAACTGGACATAACCACAAGAGTGCAGTGCAACTTTTGCATAATTTCTGTTTCTTTTGGTCCTTAACTTCTTGAAACTACCAAGAAAGTTGCTGGGAATGGTGTTTTTATGAGGAAGACACACAAGCCAGTTTAGTACTTTCTTCTCTCATTGATGCAACATTGCAACCATTTCCTGCTCTTTCCTTTCCGTCTCTCATCTCCCCTCTTTGAAACCCTTCTTTGCCTTTCACAGAATCACAAAATGGTTGGAGTTGGAAGGCACCTCTGGAGATCCTCTGGTCCCACCTCTCTACTCACCTGGAGCAGGTTGTACAGGATCAAGTCCAGGTGAGTTTTGAGTATCTCCAGATAAGGACACCCCATGGCCTCTCTGGGAAGCTCTGTCACCTTCAAAGTAAAATTTTCCCTTTTATTCAGATCGATCTTCCTGTGTTTGTTTGTGCCCATTGCCCCTTTTCCTCTCACAGAGCACCAGCACTTTTTTGACAACTGCCCTTAAGAAGCATTGATCAGGTCCCCTCTCAGTCATCTCTTCTCCAGGCTAAACAGGCTCAGCTCTCCCAGCCTGTCTTTATAACTCCAGACCCCTCATAGTCTCCACAGCCTTCCACTGGACTGTCTCAGGCATTTTCTTGCCTTTCTTGTCCTGAGGAGCCCAGAACTGGTCACAGCACTCCAGAGGTGGCCTCGCCAAGGCTGAGTAGAGGAGGGTAAAAGCCCCTTGACCTGCTGGCAGTGCTCTTTCCGATGAACCCCGGGATGCCACTGGCATTCTTGGCTACAGGGACAGTGCTGGCTCATGGACAGCCTTTTGTCCACCAGGACTCCCTGGTCCTTCTCTGAGGAGCTGCTTTCCAGCAGGTCACCCCCAGCCTGTGCTGGTGCTGTTCTTCCCCAGGTGCAGGACCTGCATTTGCCCCTGTGGAACTTTGCTGGGTTCCTCTGTGCCCAGCTGTCCAGCCTACTCAGGGTTTACTGAATGTCAGCTCAGCCTTCTGCTGGATCAGCCACTCCTCCCAGCTTTCTATCATCAGCAAACGTGCTGGTGATCACCCAGGGCACTGATGAGAAAGTTGAAAACGAGACTGACCCCTGGGGACACCACAGCTACAGGCTTCCAACTAGGCTCTGATCACAACCCCCCGAGATCTGCCATGCAGCCAGTTCTCAGTCTGAGGTTTCTCTCTTCTTTCTCACTGATTCAGGTTGAATGTAAAGTGGCAGTCATTTATATGTGATAGCCATGCTCTCAGTCCCTCAAGATAATTCCCTGCACAATTTTAAATTGTTTTCATTTAGTTCAGCAGTCTCCTCCCTGCCCTGCTTTATACTGTAAAATTGATTAGAGATTTCACTAGGGAACACAGAATGACATTCTGATAGTACCTTAGAAAGACAAAGAAGTGTCTAGACTTCTTTTACAAAGACATTTAAATACATATTTGATGTTGTCTTTTTCACAGACTGTGTTTTAAACTGCTGATGTTTAACTTTCCCTTGTAGGAGGGTGTTTGATTAGTCAATAAAATGTTAGAAAAACATAAATTTCTAGAAGGTACAAAAGCCATTCAACTTCTCCTCCTGTATTGCTGCCAGTGAATTTATTCTTGAATGCAAGAGATCTTAAATCTGCTAAAGTAGACTCTTTTTGGGTACTTACACAATATGTGTACTTGTTGCCCTTGAGAAAAACACCAGGATATGGTAAATCATTGGACACATGTAGAGTTCAAGTTTAGTCAAGGATCAGTCAACTTGTAACTACTCTTCAAATATTAAAATACAGCTTTGTCTATTAAAATGAGTGTAGGCACTGGCCTTAATTATGATTTTGTGCTGCTTTATTTAATCTCTTTTTTTGTACAGTTTTTTTTTTTTTTTTTGAGTAGTGTAACTAATATGCAGATTATTTTCTTCTTTCTTTTAACTCAGTGGCTATATTGTTTTATAAATAGCCCTAAACAAATACACAGCATGGAGAAAATGGAGAAACTGCAGAATTCCTTGCTAAGCTGCTCGTTTTGATTTAGCACCTGCTTAAATGTAAACATGCCTCTGGTGCTACTGTCTTAGGCAAGTTTTATCCGGTTTTCTCTCTTCCTGGTGTTGAGATTAATTACCAGGCCTGGTTAAGGGGTTTGTTTAGTTTGCTCGGGTTTCCAGCAGGAAGTGTAACTGGGTAACTATTCACATACAGTCCATGGGCTCGCAGCCAGGGACAGCACAGAGGGAAGGCTCCTGGGCATTCGTCTGGAGAGGCCTTGGAGGGTAACCAAGCCCATTGGCACAGATGTCTGGACTTCCACTAGAAACTTCTGAGGTTTCTGTGTGAAACCCTGAACAGCTGAAGGAGCTGAAAACCTCTTATCTGTTTCCCATGTAATCACATCTCCTAACGCATTACATTATGCACCACACCACTCCCATGTTGGAAAAAGGACTTAGATAGTCAGGAATTAGATTTATCATGTGGAGTGTGTTAATGAGTGTCAGTAATTGGGAGCCTACTAGAAAATTAAGCTGTAAAACTGCAATGAGCATTGAGGCTTTATACTCTGTCTCATATAGCTTTCAAAATACACTTGAAAAAGCTATACCCTATTATTGTGTCAAGCAACTTGCTCAAGAGAGTTTTTACCATTTCAACAACACACAGCAGCGTCCATCTTCAAGAAATTTCTGAACTGTCAAGATTTTTATAAAATAAACTATTTCAAGCTCATCTTCCCCAAGATTTAAACAAAATTTGTTTACAGAATACAATAAACATGACAAAATGATCAACTTTATGTGTCAAGAGTTGTTGCTGGTAAATCAATATGGATGCTAGGCCACCAGGCACTTCAAAAATCAATATAATAAATAAATATGGAAAGCTGACTTACAGTTTTATACTATGTGTACAGAGACATGATTCATCTTGACACAAAAAGTACATGTGGAATAACGAACAGAAATTATATGCTTGAATGCACTGAAGGAATCCTGTGATCAAAGGACAGGACTGGATGTCAAAAAATTATGTCCAAGCCCACTGTCTGGACTAATGGCAGATTTAACCATCTGATGACTCAGGTTTTTTTTATTTGTGAGATTAGGACAATTTAAAGCATTTTGAAACACTACTATGCAAAATGTTATTAAAATTAATTATGGCTAGAAGGGGTCCCACTTCTAGTCACATTTATGCAATGAGTCCTTCTGAAGCAATTACTGGCTTTGGAAAGCAGCCAAGTGAACTGCACCTGGGAAGTTAAAACTGGTTCTGATCCTGATGTTGCTCTTTATGCCTTTTCTTTTTTTTTTTTTTTTTTTTTTAAGAGCTTATAAAGTGTCCAGCGCTGACATAAAGGCAAGGTGAAAAGCGTAGGAATAATTTAAATGGCACAACCTGGTTCCTGATTAGCAGAAAAAGAAAAGAGGAGGAAGAACAAGGAGGATATGCAGGTCAGAGAGGCTGCCAGGCAGAGCACTGACCTGGGAGAGAAGCAAAACCTCCTGTTTTCTTCAGTTCCTTGTTGTGAATGTCTCTGACCAGCCTTGCAATGATTTTAGTTTGGTGTGGTATACCTGCAAACATATCAAGCATTAAGAGAAAAGACATTTTTTGGGGTTTGATTTGGACATGGCAGAAGTTTGTCAGAAACAAAAGGTGAAAAGGGAAGAAAAGCGGGTGGATAGCTAACTGTAACTTTTATTGATTAAAATAATAGGAATTCAGAAAACCAGGAATTTTAATTTTTTTTTTAAATAAAAAACCCAGGAATTAAGAAGTTCCAATGCACCATGAGGACAAGCCAAGAGGATGTGTCTTTATACCACGACCAGAAAGATGAGAGTGCTACTGCCCAAGTGTTTCAGGTTCTTTCACCTACTTCGTAAATATTTAATATACAGAAGTTCAGCTCTCATAATTCCCAAACAATCTAAGGACCATGACTGCTCCAACTTCCCCCCTTTATGTTAAAAATACTCTAACAAACAATTTATGGAAATCTAATCAGACTTGGGTAAGTTCACGAGGCTTCTCAGAGTTAACAACTGAAACCTTCTGGTAGATATATTTATTATTCTCAGCATTAGCAAGACTGAATCTCCGTTTAGACCAGTTCTTGTTAAAATTAACATTTGGAAGCTGGAACATTCAATTTGTGATATTTTATTGCAACAAGATATAACTTTGGCCTTAATCTATAAATAAATCTTAGTTTATCATCTACCAAACTGCCTAAGCAGAAGCAGAGGCCACCATGAATCACATGCTTGATCTGGTAGAGTGATATCATGCCTCTATGGTAATATTGACTTACAGGGCTAAACAGTGTATGAAGGTGAATGTATTAAAAGAAATCTATTTTTCAGGCATTTAAATTTCAAAATATCCTTACTTTCAAAGAAAAAAAACTGAAGTGGGCTAATGGAGGAAATGGGTGAAATTTTATGGCATTTGAAATTTGATTCAGACCCTGATATTCTTTCCCTTTTAATACTTGATAGAAAAATTCTATTAATGTAGAATAACATACTTACACTAACAACACCAATGCATAAACATTAAATTTTAATTTAAAATACAGCAGAAGGAAAATTTATTTATTGTGCTCTCACAGACAGATTCCTGGCTCTGAACATATTAAATACTTGGTCTGAATCAAAGTTTAGATGGAAGAGAATACTAAGATTAAAGATCTCCTGACCTGGGTCTGTTTTAGAGTAACAGCTCTTCAGGGGAGAGCCCCACTATTGCTCTGTTTACACAATTTTTGCGTCTTCGTATAACTAAATTCAGTTGTTTTTACAGAAGAACTTCTTGTTCAGTGTTTCCTGTGTGGGAGGATCATAGAATGTGAAAGGAGGCCGATACTCGTAGGACTATTGGGGGAGCATCAAAACATTTCTAAAAAACATGGGATTTTTTTTTTCTCCTGGTTGGTACAAGCTGTGGTATAGCCTGGGCTCTTTTTTTTNNCCTGGGCTCTTTTTTTTTTTTTTTTCGGCTAAAATAACTTCAAGGCAACAACATTTCCAGAATGAAATAAGTCAGGGGAAAAACCGAAAGAATGTAACTGTTGTGTAGAAGGAACGGATCAAGGTGCTGAGCAGGTGCGCGCCCTGCAAGGGCCGGGCAAACAAAAGGGGAGAGGCGGTGAGGGGCTCCGAAAAANAAAAAAAAAAAAAATCAACAGCAGCAGATAATCCAGGCCCGGTGACTGCCCGGGAGGCGCCGCGGCAGCTGCCGGCCCCGCATTCCTGTGCGGCCGCTCTCCCGCAGCAGCCACCAACACTTTTGGATAAT